>CM054951.1:2522605-2555482 GCA_029168755.2 Tillandsia fasciculata | reverse complement strand
GCGCGGCCAGGCGCGGGCAGGGGGCTTTGCGCGGTCCATGCCTGGCGTGCACCGGTGCACCGGATTTTTACCTTGCCACGTGGCAGCTCCTGATTGGCTGGCCGGCTTCTAGAAGGGTGTGGATGGTGACACGTGGCACATCCGATTGGCCGACAAACTTCCGGAAGACCCGGAGCGCGGACCGTCGTACACCACGTGGGACACGTGGCGATTTTTCATTGGGCCTGCACAGGCTGTTTCCTGTTTTGTGGACACGTGGCGCGTTTGGTTGGCCCATTTCGGTGTTTCCTGTTCGGATCGGATCCCGTGTGGGAATATTCCCTTTTGGCCCACTATATAAGAGGTCCCCCCCCCCCCTCTTTGCACCTCGGTTGCGCGCCGAGAGAGAGAATCAGAGAAAGTGTTCTATACCAAAGTTTTTCCTCTCTCTCTCCTCTCTCTCTCTCTAAAATCTCAGAATTTTAGGAGTTACAGATAGTGAGATATCTGCGACGCGGCGCACTGCGACGATTTTCTTTTTAGGCCCATTTCCCGTCGCAGTTCCGTCGAAAATTCACTGCGGGCTAACCAGGTGGAATTTTTGGACGATTTTTGCGGCAGCGCGACCGTAAGAGGTAGGGCTTCGATTTCCGTGTTGATCATTTTGCTTCATTTTGTACTTTTGGCATGATTCCCAAGTCCTCTTTGACCCCCCTTTTTACTGTGATAGTTTTTGGACAGCACCGACTTCTCCGATTTTTATCTTGACGTAGGAGCGTCAGATCGAGGCGTTTTAAGAGTCGATTTTGATCTACTCTTCGCGAGGAACGCAACCGTGATTTTTCTGGGATTTTAGAAGCTCATTTTAGAGGTGAAAAATTCCTCTTTTCCCGTGCTGTTTGAAAAACAACAAATATTGTGCTTTTTGAGACTTGTATTTATACCGGGAGCGTTGATTTGCAGGATTTGAGGACTGTGGACAACCAGGAGACTACCTGGGGTGTATTTTGAGCTGCTCGAGGTGGGCGGTTGTTGCTTACCTCATTTTTGACAAGCTCACTGGGATTACTAGAAATCCCCTAAAATATGACAATTAATGAGACCATTGGGACAAACAACAGGACAAACTAACAGGACTACTAACTACTAACAGGACTACTAACAGGACAACTAACAGGACAATTAATGAGAACCATTGGGACAAATTAATATGACAAATGACAAGGACCGCTGGGACAAACTCCCCTAAAATTTAATAACCCCACAAATGATATGATGACTTATATTGGGACACTGTGATTGAGACAAAGGCTATGATCTCGCATGCAAATGACTTTTATTCAGTAAATCAATTGTTTTAAACCTTTGACACTATTTTACAACTTTTAAAAATAAAGACAGTTGCATGCATGCCCGGACATCAGGTAAGGCCACTATTCATTGCTACACTATCATATTGGGATTTGAACATGTTTCATTGTTGTCCTTTGCATTCAGATGTTGTTGCTCAAGTGTGAGCAGGGGTTTGGGATAGTGTAGCCAAGGTTGTGCTAGATTGTGGACTTGTGGGGTATTGCGGTGACCGCGGACAGTAGGCGGTTGACCAGATGTTTATCCTTGCATCAGATTGGGGTTGAGTCTGGTTTATTGCATCAGTTGGGGATCGGGTTTTCCTAGTGGATGGTTTTCCCACTTTGATCATAGTCATGATCCAGTCCTGCTGTTTTATGGCACCTCTGATACTTATTACTGAGATATTTTACTCGTGTGGGTCGCTCCCCTCGAGTGCCACTCCGGAGTGTGTTGCAGACATGCTTAGAGTTCTTGAGACTCCTATCCCCTATCGGTGTTATGCATACCCGATTTGGCAACTATCCCCTATCGGTGATAGGGCATTGGCCAGCACACCCGATTTGGCAAGGCACAGCAGGCAGTACCAGTTTTACTAGTGACACTAGATGAGTTATTTCAGGCAGGCATGTTTGGTATTGTTTCATCCAGTCATTTCGTGCTACATGGCATGTAGATGCATAGTGGTGATAGTTTCTTTCTTTACAGCAGCCTTTATAATTTACCACTGTTCTTTCATGTTGCCTCTAGTAGTCCTAGTGGGTGCGTCAGAGTTGAGGTTTTACCCACTAGGGGAGGCTACTGGTTTCATCTGGTAGTTCTCACCCCCATTGTTGTTTCTCTCTTTTTTCTTCTTTATTTGCAGAGTCGTCTGCGGGAGCCGCTAGGCCATCGGCAGCTGATAAAGGTAAGGGGATCGCTGAATAGATAGATCTCCTGTGAGCTGAGAGCTATTAGACAGATATTGTACCCATCCACTCAGACTGTGATATTCTCCTTTTATTTTGGGTCTGGCTTCTGCCAGCTAGATGTACTATTTTGGTGAGCTGGGAGATTATTGTACTTATTACAGTTTTATTTGTATTTCCAGTCTGAAATACTATGTGGTTCTTCTATTTAGCTCGATATTATGCTCTTTTATTGTTCATATTATATCGGAGCAGATTACCAGCGCTTCGTGTACACGGGAAATCCCGTGTGCACGGCGGATCTGTTGGCGAGCCCGGGTTCCGGGGCGTGACAGATTAAAGTTGGTATCAGAGCTTAGGGATAGGTCAGTTGGGACTTAGGAAACCCTAGGCTTTTGGCAGACCCTAGGATAATAGGGTATGAGAGACGTGATAATTTTGCGGAAGTCGTTGGGTTACTTATTTAACTCTTCCAGTAAAGTAAGAAGGATCGACTTAGCCTACTTCTGGTGGACAGTTATGTTGGCTGCAGACAACATAAAATCACAGAAATAGGAGAATGTCTTTGACTTTCGCTAAGATTGGGTCGTGTGGGGTGATGATACTGAGTATGGTTTCTTGTGGTAGGATGCCTCCGCGACGTAGAATGTTGACGCGTTCTCAGCCTGATTCCCCTGAACCCGATCAGGAGGAGTCCGAGCAGGGCCAACAGAGTGAGGTGCAAGAGCTGCAGGCTCAGATGGCCCAGATGTCTAAAGCTGTTCGGCGTCAGGAGGAGGCCATGAGCCGGCTGACGCAGATGTTAGAACAGAGGGCGCAGCCTGTTGTAGCACCCTCGGAGAATTCTCCCGTACCTTCTTCCCCTGCCGTGAATCCCCCAGTTGTACCAGTGACCCCGGCATCCCCTGTTGCTCAGGGAGCAATCCGGCCATTGACTCCTGCAGAGGAGCAGGAGTTTGCTGACAAACTTACTCAATTCTGTAAGCGGGGACCGCCCAGGTTTTCAGGGCGGAATACTCAGCCTTGGGAGATCGGGACTTGGCTTTCTTCAATGGAGAAGTTATTTCGGGACTTCTTCATTGACCCGAAGTACAGGGTACATATGGCTGTACACTGCTTAGACGGGGATGCTGATGCATGGTGGCGCCGGGTGGAGCCCCTGGAATTTCAGATCACTCGACAGCTACCCTGGTCAGAATTCAAGAAAATGATCCTGGATACGTACTTCTCCACGAGTGTGAAGAAAAAGCTGGAAGATGATTTGAAGAATCTACAGCAAGGCGACCGGACAGCATTAGACTACTCTCAGGAGTTCACGCGGTTGCTCAACTGCGTGCCGTATGTCGCCAGGGACGGACCTCACCAAGTGGAGCTCTTTGAGTCGGGCCTGCGCCCAGAGATCTATATGTTGGTGCATGCTCAAAGGCTACAGACCTTGCAGGAGGCAGCAGAGCATGCACAGTGGGTTGAGAGGGGAGACCGCGTCATCGCCAGACGTGGGGGCTTAGTCACTCAGAATTCTGACAGAAAACGACCAGCACAAGACGACGGGGGACAGGCCAGTTCTTGGAGGCCGCCACGACCGCCACGGCCTTAGTTTTCCGGCCGCGGGCGTTTTGAGCGGCGAGGGCCTGGTGGATCCCAGAGGCCACCGCAGCATCAGCAGCAACAGCATTCGCATCAACAGAGATCGCAGTCGCGGCAGCAAGGGCCTCCGCGACAGAGGCAGCAGGCGAGGCAGCCCCAGGCTACGGTTAGGTGCATTTTCTGTCAAGGACAGCATAACTCTGATACATATGATCTGAGGTTTGGCCGCTGTTATCGATGTGGACAGTCTGGCCACCTCCGAGCTGCCTGCCCATATGCACCATCGACGGCTCCTTCTTCAACATCTGCTCCTTCTTCGTCTCAACAGTGGTCGACAGCTCCGCGACCATATGCTCCAGCAAGCAGGCCATCTTCTTCCTATCCCACGGAGTATCGCCCTCCAGCTCAGAGTGGGCGAGTGTATGCTGCGCAGGTAGAGGACTCTTCGGCAGCAGAACACGTGGTGGCAGGTATCACCTTACTTTCTGACATTAGGACTCGTACATTATTTGATACTGGAGCATCGCATTCTTTTATTAGTAAATCATTTGCATCATTACATGGGATAGAGGTAGGACCTTTACCACGTGCACGAGAGGTTCAGATTCCCGATCACACGTTGCACATGGAGGAGTGCTGTTGGTCCTGCCCGATGCAAATCGAGTCCTGGATTATGCCAGCAGACCTATTGGTCTTAAGACAGTTAAGAGACTTTGATGTGGTTCTAGGGATGGACTAGCTGGCTCGATATTTCGCAACTATTGACTGTGCCGCAAGGACTGTCACTTTTAAAGAGCCAGGCCAGGAAATATTGGTATATCGGGGATGTCAGAGTGCTTTCTTCGCCTCTATGGTTTCGACTTCCCGAGCGAGACAAATGATCCGACGAGGATGTGTAGCCTTTTTGGCTAGTGTTGTTGAGGGGCCTACGGCGGCACCGGAACTCGGGGACATTCCTATTGCCCGCGAATTTCCGGATGTTTTCCCACCTGAGCTGACTAGCATGCCGCCAGATAGGGAAATTGAGTTTGTGATTGACGTAGTTCCAGGAGCTGCGCCAATCTCAAAGGCTCCTTACCAGATGGCACCGGCTGAGTTGCGAGAGCTTAAGGCGCAACTCCAGGATATGATGGACAAGGGCTTTATTAGGCCGAGTGTGTCGCCTTGGGGTGCGCCGGTACTATTCGTGAAGAAGAAAGATGGGTCACTTAGACTATGTGTGGACTATAGGGAATTAAATAAAGTGACCATCAAGAACAAGTACCCTTTGCCGCGCATTGATGATCTTTTTGATCAGCTGCAAGGGTCTTGTGTCTTCTCTAAGATAGATCTGCAATCCGGTTACCACCAGTTAAAGGTGAAGGCCGGGGATATTCCGAAAACGGCGTTTAGATCACGGTACGGGCATTATGAATTTACAGTTATGCCTTTTGGGCTAACTAATGCCCCTGCCGCATTCATGGATTTAATGAACCGGATTTTCCGACTATACTTAGACCGGTTTGTGGTGGTGTTCATCGATGACATCTTGATCTACTCCCGAAGTGATGCCGAGCATGAGGAACACTTAAGAATTGTGCTGCAACTTCTGCGAGAAAAGAAGTTGTATGCCAAGCTGGCAAAGTGCGAATTTTGGCTTCGGGAGGTGGTCTTCTTGGGCCATGTGATTTTTGCCGCAGGAGTGGCAGTGGACCCAGCAAAGATTGAGGCAGTCCGTGATTGGCCCCGACCGACGACGGTTTCGGAGGTACGTAGCTGTGGAGACCGTAAACCCCGTACAATTTTTCCGACTGAATCTACAGTTGAGAACACCATTGTTGGTGTATCTGGCCCAAGGTGCATCAAAGTGGTGCTACTGTTGGACCTGAGTGGTATCTTTTACTGTTTTGGCCTTCGGCTGGGTTTGCCGAAATTTCGGGAAGGAGTTTGGCCAAACAGAGGTCGGATTTGGATTCAGCACGGAAAAACGCTTGAAACGGCTATTTATTTGCCAAATTTGGAGTCCGGATGACCAAAAACGGGCTACCGGAAGTTTCGGGGGAAAAACGGGTGTACGGGGGGTGACCGTGGACCGGCCTGCGCCACGTGGCGGCTCGGGATTGGCCGGCCCACGCCGCTCGGTCCACGGAGGAAACGCGCGGGTGCATGGACCGCGGGGCGGGCCACGTGGCAGCGCGGCACTGGCGGGTGCACGCGGCTCGGTCCAGGGAAAAGATCGGAGCGGCGCGTGGACCGGGTGCAGGACACGTGGCACCGCGGCATTGGCGGGTCCACGCGCTCCCGGCCCACTGGACCCTTCAGCGGTGAGCGGGGGCGGCGGAGCGGTCGACGCGTGGCGTTGCGCCACGCGTCGCCACCCGCGTCGCCCCGCCGCTGTAGCGGGGGGGCGCGTGGCGCGCGCACGGTGGCCCCGCACCGCTGTCCCCTGTTTGGGGGTACGTGGCGGGCGCCGGGCGCGTCGGACGGCGGCTGGTCCGACCCGGACCGCACCGGATCGAGCCGGGCCAACGGGTTTTAAACCCGAAACCCGTTAAGCCTTTAAAGGCTTGTTTTACCGGGTTGTAACCCATTTTTCACCCATTTCCAGTGGGATTTTCGCAGTGAGGCCTGAAGAAGACTTCTTCCCCTGCCAGAGACCTTTCCAACGGTGGCTTCCCGGAGTTGTGGTGGTGCACGGTTTCCGAGGTTGGCCGTTTTCCGTCGCGGCGCGCTTAGTTCATCTTCGACCCGTTTTGCGTCTTCTCGGTGCGCAGACTCTCCTGGCTTTATCCGACACCCGATTTCGACGATTTTTGCGCCGTTGGACTCACGACAGGTAGGGCTTGGATTTTGATATTCAAAGTTTTCCCAAATTAATTTCGGATTTTGGAGGTATTTGAGCTTTCTGTTGTCCCTTTTTCTTTGCGGATTTTTGGACAGCGACACAGTGTTTTGGCTGTATCTTCGCGTACAGACATCGGATCGGAGTGATTCAAGAGCCTAAATTCATCTACTCTTCGTGAGGAATCTGCTGTATTTTTCTCGGGACTTTAGGAGATTGCCTCGAAGGTGAGAACCTTCTCTCTTTCCGAATGATGATCTGGGAAAATTTCTACAGTTGGATTGGAGGTTATTTTCTTGCCGGATTTATTTCTCAGCGTAGGAAGCTCGGATTTGGACGTGCAGGTAGTCGTTTCGAAGCTATCGACGCGTAGATCACGAGGATATTTTATTCGGATTTTTCTGAGGACTTCCAGCAGGTGATTTTTGGCCATCTTTGCAGCGGAATTACTATATGTTAAATCCGACAGTTTTGGGAGGATTATTATGTAACAACAGTGTAGTTTTTGTACCCAGGAGCAGAGTGGACTGAGCTGGACCCGGTGGACTCTGTGTAGCTGCCCTCTTTGGTATTATCCGCTGTGGGACTTTTGACAGCGCGACAGTTCAGGTGGGTGGCCTCGCTCTCAGAATTTACGATCTGCACACTAATTCTAGCTGATTAGGGATGTGTTTGTATTAATGTTACCTCCAGTGTAGCATGTTAGAGAGCATGAGTTGGGATTACTTATTTGTTCAGTTAGCATGTGTTTCATATCAGTATGCTCCACATCATTATTATTGCTATCTTTGGACTTGACCTAGCACCCCTATCATATGCAGCATGTTCAACCAGACTAGTAGAAAACTCCAACTTGGGCTAGGTTACTTTATTGCTCTAGACACTCCACTGTCATCACTATTTCATCTGGACTTTGTTTCTTCCTCGCCCAGATAGGGGGTCGAGGGGTCGGGTTATTAGTGGGGTGCATTTACACTCGTGTCGGGGGACCGAGTGGAGTTGACAATCAGTTCATTGATCAGAGTGTCTTTGGGAGTTGTCTGAGTGACAGTGGGTCTCGGCTGTGTTGTGTTCCAGCCAGTGAGGGAGACAGGATTTCTTTGATTACCGTCGATCTTGTTGATCGTGGATTTGGACTATAGCCTGCATGGGCCACATTGAGCTCGACATAGATGCGCAGATACTTGCTCGGTGGGGTCGCGCCCCTCGAGTGCCACTCCGGAGCTAGGCGGGTTACTTGCTATTGCGGCTTTGTCGATGCAGTCCTTCTGGCTGGGCCTGTTTGGCAGCCACGGACACCCTACGTAAGGCCGCTCCTTCGGGACGTAACGGCAGTAGGTTGGCGCAGGTTTGACTGGACCCGATGTGGCAGTCATTGAGGATTGGGTGATTTGAGTTGTGAGTCAGTAGTGGCATCAGTCTTTTTCTGTTTCACCCCTTGAGCATCTAGTTAGAGGCATAGTAGCTGTAGAGTTATTTCATCAGCATCTCTTTCCAGTATTTCATTTGTTACATTATGCCTCCAGTGGACTTAGTGGGCAGACCGTTGGTCTTGTTGGCGGCACCCACTGAGAACTACTTGGGGATGTAGTTCTCACACCCGTCGTGGTGTATGTTTCTCCAGGGACCTCTACTTCTGTTCCAGTTGCACAGGTTGCCGATCCAGCTGATCGAGGTAAGGGAGTCGCGAGTTAGATCCCTACCAGGTGTCTCCTGAGAGTAGTTGTACCCTCACCTTTTGAGAGTTGTTTTGAGTGATCTTGTAGTGAGGATCGAGTTGTACTCTTTTTATTTTTGGAGTGACTTATGTATGTATGTGAGGACTTGGTCTGTACATATACTCAGAGTTGTTTTATTTCAGTTCAGTATTTTCGTTTCATCTCTGATACCTGTATAGTATAGATGCTCATTTGCAGGTTAGACGCTACGTTTCTACGGGGCTTCCCGTAGGGACGGCGGATCTGTTGGCGGGCTCGGATCGCAGTTTCGATCCGGGGCGTGACAGTAGCTTTATGGGTTTAGCTGGGTATTACCGTCGGTTTGTGGAAGGCTTTGCGAAGCTCTCCACACCCCTCACTCGCTTGACACGTAAAGAAGTGAAGTTTATCTGGAGTAAGGACTGTCAAAGGAGCTTTGAGGAGCTAAAGAATAGACTGATGACCACACCTATCCTTTCCCTCCCTGTTATGGGAAAAGGATATGTGATCTACAGCGATGCATCACACAGCGGACTTGGTTGTGTGTTGATGCAGGAAGGGAGGGTAATTGCTTATGCATCAAGGCAACTCAAAGATTACGAGAAAAATTACCCTACCCATGACTTGGAGCTCGCTGCTGTAGTCTTTGCACTAAAGCTCTGGCGTCATTATCTATATGGGGAGCATTGTGAAATCTACACCGACCACAAGAGCCTAAAATACCTGTTTACGCAAAAGGAACTGAATTTGAGGCAACGTAGGTGGTTAGAGCTGTTAAAGGATTATGATGTAGATATTCTCTACCACCCAGGTAAGGCTAATGTAGTCGCTGACGCCTTGAGTAGGAGGGCGGTGCAAAGTTTGTCTATGTTGATCACAGACCAGGCACCGCTATTAGAAGAGATGAGACGGCTCGAAGTAGAGGTTGTGTCCCCTGGGGTCTCTGCTAGACTGACATCTTTAGTCGTGCAGCCCACTCTGCTAGACTGGATCAAGGAAAAACAGAACGAGGACCCCCACTTGACCAGGATTAGAGATCAAATTCCGAGTGATCAGTCTGGGGACTTTACGGTAGATGCCTCGGGAGTACTGAGGTACAGGAACCGAGCATGTGTGCCAGCGGATGCGGAGATCCGAGAGCAGATATTGCGAGAGGCCCATTATACACCTTATACCCTACATCCTGGTGGGACTAAGATGTATAAAGACCTCAAGGCACACTTCTGGTGGAAAGGCATGAAAAGGGATATCGGGAGATTTGTGGCTCAATGTTTAACTTGTCAGCAGGTAAAAGCTGAGCATCGAGTGCCAGCTGGCAAGTTACAAAGTCTTCCAATTCCCGAGTGGAAATGGGACCACATTACAATGAATTTCATGGTCGGATTGCCAAGGGGGGCCCAGGGAGGAGCAGACGCTATCTGGGTAGTTGTAGATCGACTTACCAAGTCGGCGCACTTTCTGCCCATGCAGAGTACTTGGTCACTAGAGCGATTAGCCCAGCTTTATCTAAACGAGATAGTGAGATTACATGGAGTACCAGCCTCCATTGTGTCAGATAGAGACCCGAGGTTTGTTTCGCATTTCTGGAAAAGTTTGCAAACAGCCTTGGGGACTGAACTCAGGTTCAGTACGGCTTTCCATCCGCAGACTGATGGGCAGTCAGAGCGGACGATACAAATCCTGGAGGACATGCTTAGGGCTTGCGTCTTGGATTTCGGTGGAGGGTGGATTCGACACTTATCCTTGGCTGAGTTCGCGTACAACAATAGCTTTCAAGCGAGCATTCAGATGGCTCCGTTTGAAGCATTGTATGGACGCAAGTGTCGATCACCGCTTTATTGGAGTGACGTGGGCGAGAGACGGACCTTGGGACCAGATGTGTTGTTAGAGGCAGAAGAGAAGGTCCGAATGATTCAGAAGCATCTTCAGACCGCCCAAAGCCGACAAAGGAGCTATGCCGATGTTCGGCGACGAGACTTAGAATTTCAAGTTGGAGATCATGTATTCCTAAAAGTCTCGCCGTCCAAAGGAATTAGGAGATTCGGCATTCGTGGGAAGCTTAGCCCCCGATACATTGGACCCTTTGAGATATTGGAGCGTATCGGGCCAGTTGCCTACCGACTTGCACTTCCTCCGAGGCTTGCTGGTGTCCATGATGTATTTCATGTCTCTACTTTGAGGAAGTATGTCTTCGACCCATCGCACGTCATCGACTTCACACCGCTCGAGATCAGCGAGGATTTGAGGTATGAGGAGCGCCCACTTCGAATTCTGGATCGAGAGGTGAGAGAATTGCGCAATCGGGCCATTCCCTATGTGAAAATCCAATGGGGCAATCATGACGAGCGCGAGGCTACATGGGAGCTCGAGTCGGAGATGAGGAATGCTCACCCCTACCTATTCGAGACATTGGACTGAGGATTATTGTTTAGTCTCGTTTCGAGGACGAAACTCTTTTTAGTGGGGGAGGATGTGATAATCCAGACTCCCGCAAGAACTGTGCTAAATTTAAACAGTGACTATGAGGAGCTTATTCGGTGAAACAAAACTTGTAGAATCGAAATTAGACATTTAAAATAGACTCTGCGCGAAAATCGGAGCAAATGGAATTTTTCGGGAGCTTTCGGCAAAATTTCGGATGAGAATTTGGCAAAACGGACGGCGAAATCGGACTCAGCGCGCGAAAACGGTCAAAATGGTATATTCACTTTAATTTTTGGGCAAAAAAAAAAAAAAAAATTTACTGTTCCGGCCGCCGGATTACTGTTCCGGCGACCGGCGGCGGCCGGCGAGCGGCGGCGGGCGGCGGCGCACGGCGGCGCCGCGGCGGAGCGCGGCAGGGCGCGGCGGCGCGCGGCGCGGGCAGGCGCGGGCAGGGGAGCTGGTGCGCGGTCCAAGGCCTGGCGTGCACCGGGTGCACCGGATTTTTACCTTGCCACGTGGCAGCTCCTGAGTGGCTGGCCGGCTTCTAGAAGGGTGTGTGATTGGTGACACGTGGCGTGATCCGATTGGCCGACAAACTTCCGGAAGACCCGGAGCGCGGACCGGTCGTACACCACGTGGGACACGTGGCGAATTTTCATTGGGCCTGCACATGCTGTTCCCTGTTTTGTGGACACGTGGCGCGTTTTGGTTGGCCCATTTCGGTGTTTCCTGTTCGGATCGGATCCCGTGTGGGAATATTCCCTTTTGGCCCACTATATAAGAGGTCCCCCACCCCCTCTCTTTGCATCTCGGGTTGCGCGCCGAGGAGAGAGAATCAGAGAAAGTGTTCTATACCAAAGTTTTTCCTCTCTCTCTCTCTAAAATCTCAGAATTTTAGGAGTTACAGATAGTGAGTTATCTGCGACACGGCACACTGCGACGATTTTCTTTTTAGGCCCATTTCCCGTCGCAGTTCCGTCGAAAATTCACTGCGGGCTAACCAGGTGGAATTTTTGGACGATTTTTGCGGCAGCGCGACCGTAAGAGGTAGGGCTTCGATTTCCGTGTTGATCATTTTGCTTCATTTTGTACTTTTGGCATGATTCCCAAGTCCTCTTTGACCCCCCTTTTTACTGTGATAGTTTTTGGACAGCACCGACTTCTCCGATTTTTATCTTGACGTAGGAGCGTCAGATCGAGGCGTTTTAGGAGTCGATTTTGATCTACTCTTCGCGAGGAACGCAACCGTGATTTTTCTGGGATTTTAGGAGCTCATTTTAGAGGTGAAAAATTCCTCTTTTCCCGTGCTGTTTGAAAAACAGCAAATATTGTGCTTTTTGAGATTTGTATTTATACCGGGAGCGTTGATTTGCAGGATTTGAGGACTGTGGACAACCAGGAGACTACCTGGGGTGTATTTTGAGCTGCTCGAGGTGGGCGGTTGTTGCTTACCTCATTTTTGACAAGCTCACTGGGATTACTAGAAATCCCCTAAAATATGACAATTAATGAGAACCATTGGGACAAACTAACAGGACTACTAACAGGACTACTAACAGGACTACTAACAGGACAACTAACAGGACAATTAATGAGAACCATTGGGACAAATTAATATGACAAATGACAAGGACCGCTGGGACGAACTCCCCTAAAATTTAATATAACCCCACAAATGATATGATGACTTATATTGGGACACTGTGATTGAGACAAAGGCTATGATCTCGCATGCAAATGACTTTTATTCAGTAAATCAATTGTTTTAAACCTTTGACACTATTTTACAACTTTTAAAAATAAAGACAGTTGCATGCATGCCCGGACATCAGGTAAGGCCACTATTCATTGCTACACTATCATATCGGGATTTGAACATGTTTCATTGTTGTCCTTTGCATCCAGATGTTGTTGCTCAAGTGTGAGCAGGGGTTTGGGGTAGTGTAGCCAAGGTTGTGCTAGATTGTGGACTTGTGGGGTATTGCGGTGACCGCGGACAGTAGGCGGTCGACCAGATGTTTATCCTTGCATCAGATTGGGGTTGAGTCTGGTTTATTGCATCAGTTGGGGATTGGGTTTCCTAGTGGATGGTTTTCCCACTTTGATCATAGTCATGATCCAGTCCTGCTGTTTTATGGCACTTCTGATACTTATTACTGAGATATTTTACTCGTGTGGGTCGCTCCCCTCGAGTGCCACTCCGGAGTGTGTTGCAGACATGCTTAGAGTTCTTGAGACTCCTATCCCCTATCGGTGTTATGCATACCCGATTTGGCAACTATCCCTATCGGTGATAAGGCATTGGCCAGCACACCCGATTTGGCAAGGCACAGCAGGCAGTACCAGTTTTACTAGTGACACTAGATTGAGTTATTTCAGGCAGGCATGTTTGGTATTATTTCATCCAGTCATTTCGTGCTACATGGCATGTAGAGGCATAGTGGTGGTAGTTTCCTTCTTTCAGCAGCCTTTATAATTTACCACTGTTCTTTCCTGTTGCCTCTAGTAGTCCTAGTGGGTGCGTCAGAGTTGAGGTTTTACCCACTAGGGGAGGCTACTGGTTTATCTGGTAGTTCTCACCCCCATTGTTGTTTCTCTCTTTTTTCTTCTTTATTTGCAGAGTCGTCTGCGGGAGCTGCTAGGCCATCGGCAGCTGATAAAGGTAAGGGGATCGCTGAATAGATAGATCTCCTGTGAGGCTGAGAGCTATTAGACAGATATTGCACCCTCCACTCAGACTGTGATATTCTCCTTTTATTTTGGGTCTGGCTTCCGCCAGCTAGATGTACTATTTTGGTGAGCTGGGAGATTATTGTACTTATTACAGTTTTATTTGTATTTCTAGTCTGAAATACTATGTGGTTCTTCTATTTAGCTCGATATTATGCTCTTTTATTGTTCATATTATATCGGAGCAGATTACCAGCGCTTCGTGTACACGGGAAATCCCGTGTGCACGGCGGATCTGTTGGCGAGCCCGGGTTCCGGGGCGTGACACGATCGGTGGTGGATTTTTAGCTCACGAAGTACTAGATGATGAATCATTGGAGGGAATGATAGGATTATGTCAACATCATGGTGTTGTGACGGTATACATTGAGAAAGAGTTACAACCGTCGGATAATTTTGAACCGCAAGGTTATTACACCCAAATGCTCCACAATTATATTGATTTGGGTCCTCCCGCCAATGTAATGAGTGATCAACATATTCCACACGAAGGTGGTGTCAGAATGACAAGGTTAGAACAACAACCTAATAATTTTGTCATTTAGCATATTATTTAAATGGACTTAAATATTGTATACATTACAGAGAAAGTGAGTATGACCCGATTGAGAGTGTTGTACCTTGTTCGTTTAGTAGTGTGCCACCAACGACCACATGTGTGGCACCTACGACCACACACACGCAAGCCACGACCTCACGCGGACACCGCACGCATGCCACGACATCACGCGAACAATGCACGACCTCCCGTATTGAACCAAGGATGTCTCATTTACAACTAGAACCTTCTGATTGGGGGTAAGTACAAATATAAATTAAATGTTAAGTTTTAAATTAATGACAATGTTGGAATTTGAGGTTTACCAACTTTGCAGGTTATCTAATTCCTATGAACATTGGAATCCACCTGCTATTAGTGAATTTGATACTAATATTGAGGAAGGAGGTGATAATGTTGACACGGGTGGTGATAGTGATATTAATCATGAGGATTCGCCAATCCATGATGATCATAATAGTAGTGAGGATGACGATCTGGATGTTTCATTTCCAGATATAGATGAAAATCATGATGGAGGGTTAAATGATCTTGCAAATGCAATTTACACTCAAGTGGACAACCCAGAAATCAGCAATGATTACGTAGACAATCCTGACGATGAAAATGAATTCATTGATCATCCGGATCGTTTTCTTTCCGATACTAATTGGATTAATCAGTATGCTGTAGATCATACAGATCTTAATATTCGACAAATCAATACTGGTCTCCCTAGCATCGACGGGAGTTGGGCTGGACGTGTCTTCCAAGATAAGGCAACTTTATTGGATGCTCTAGACCGGTGGCATATTGAGCATAATGTACAAATGAAAGTATTGAAATCTACAAAGACGACTTACACTGTCAAATGCTTAGTAGAGGGTTGTTCTTGGAGATTACATGCTTCAGTACCCAAAGATACGACATATTTTAGGGTAAAAACATATGCAGGTCCACACACATGTGTAATTCCAATACTGAATGCGGCGCACCGTAATTGTAATTCGACCCTTATATGTCAATTGATTCTTCCGACATTAAAGGAAAGACTTAATATGACGCCAAAAGAAATTCGGAATACGGTGCGAGCAGAGCTCCATACTGACATAACATATTGGAAGGCTTGGCAAGCAAAGAGTAAAGCATTACAAATTATTTACGGGAGCTGGGAGCAATCGTACACTGACTTGCCTCGTTACCTTTCAATGGTAAAGAATTCTAATCCTGGTACTCAATGGCGTCTGGATCATAGGTGGCCGCAAGAAGGCATTTTTACCTTTCAACGTGTTTTTTGGTCATTTGGACCTTCGATCCATAGATTCGCACATTGTCGGCCGGTGGTTAGTATTGATGCCACACATTTATACGGCAAATACGAAGGTCATGCTTTGATAGCGACGGCTGCAGATGCAAATAATGGATTATATCCTTTGGCATTTGCAATTTGTGAGGGAGAGAATGCCGGGAGTTGGCAATGGTTTTTGCAGAACTTGCGTCACTATGTTACCCGTGATAGAGAAATTTGTTTAATATCTGATCGATTTCCTGGATTGAAGGAAATAGTTGCTGATATCTATCGTCCAGCACGAGGGCACGCGCATCGTTGGTGTCTTCGACATATGAAAGCAAACATGAAAAAGCGCTTCAAGACCGACATATTGTTAAATAAATTCTGGGATATCGGAAAGGCTGCAACACCGACGGCATATAATCAGCTGAAGGAAGAATTAAATGTGTTGGATAACGATGCTTGGGAATGGGTCCATAATCTAGACAGATATAAAGAGTACTGAGCAAGAGCATTTGATGGAGGCAGACGGTTTGGATTGTTGACTACAAATCTTTCTGAATCCTTAAATGGGGTTCTTAAGGACATTCGTGGTTTGCCTATCACAGCTTTTGTTGCGTCTACTTTTTATAAGCTTAATACCTATTTCTGCACACGCCGTGCGGCCGGTGAACATTCGACGGACACTTTTGTCACTAAAGTAAAAAATCAGATTACTGAAAATTTAGATACGGCGCGGGCACATAATGTTGTAAGATTTGGACTCACCGAATTTGAAGTACAAACTGAAGATTTCGACTATAAAGTGATCGTCAATGGAACAAATGTCGAATGCTCATGTTGTGAATTATATCTAACAGGAATACCTTGCTCGCATGTCTTAGCAGTTTGTAGTACATCACATATGAGATTACTATACGAGAATTTTACTTCACCCTGGTATAGTACAGACTGCTATCGTGTGACGTACGCACGACAATTTCATCCTGTTCCTGATAGACGGCACTGGCCACGACCCCAAGGTCCCCCGATTGTACCGCCCCCTTTACGAAGGAAGAAAGGTCGTCCACGATCAACACGTATTCGTAATGTAATGGACGAGGGGGGTGGCCGACGAGTAAAATGCTCCATTTGTAAGCAGGCAGGCCATAATAGGAGCACATGTCCACAAAATACACAAATAGCGCAACGAGGACGCCGGCGTATGATTTACACAATTATACTTATCTTGTCTTAATATTTAATTTATTTTACCTATCATGTTACTAATATGTAGATTGCTTATTGCAGATGGCAGATCACGAGGACGCGGGGCCAGTTGATGCGTCGGTCTTAGTAGACCAGCATCGCCATCGGTCAGCCTTTATCACGACTGAGGTAAGAGCTATCAAATTTCATTTGATATTTTATTGTAATACCAATAAGCTGAATTAGTGTAAAAGCTAACTATATTTGTTTTCGCATTACAGGGGTATCGTGCGGTGGAGTTCTCAGAGCATGGGCGGAAGCTCAACCAGTGGGAGATTGAGCATCCAGCTGTGCTAGATCTCCTCCGACTATCTGGATTTTACGGGGTAGCACGGTTGAGACGCGTCCAGCTGGATCAGGCTTTACTAGCGGCCCTTGCCGAGAGGTGGAGACCGGAGACCAACACGTTCCACTTTCGACATGGTGAGATGACCGTCACACTCCAGGATGTGGCGGTCATCTCAGGTCTCCGTGTCGACGGTCCACCAGTAACGGGAACTTCACTTCAAGAGTGGGTGCCGTTATGCGATGCATTGTTGGGAGCTCAGCCCGAGATATTAAAGGGGTCGCAGATACGCCTAACGTGGCTATCTGATCAGTACAGCCATATACCGCTAGATGCCCCTGCAGCAGTAGTCGCAGCTACAGCCCGTGCATATATGTTATATCAAATCGGGTGTAGCTTGTTTTCCAACCCCAGCGGACGCACAGTGCACCTAAAGTGGCTATCACTAATGGCTGATTTCCATCTCTGCGGGGTTTATGCGTGGGGTGCAGCTACCTTGGCTTATATGTATCAAGCGCTGGGACTTGCCTCACTGTACGGGAAGGCCGAGTGTTGTTGTTTTGGGACGCTATTGCAGGTATAATATATAATATATTGATTTCATTATTATGTTGATATTGGTATTTAATCTTTTATTTCTAATATTAAGTCGTTTGTGTTAATATATAGATTTGGGCTTGGGAGCACATTCATATTGGCCGACCTACAGGCGTCCGAGCGCTACCCGACCTTGTAGATCTCCCTCTGGGTTGCCGGTAAGATATTTATTTAATATAGTAGATTTTTGTATTTCATAGGTAATTGCAACTAATATATATATTTTACAATCTAGATGGGCAAACGCTGGAGGACTACGATTCAGAGCCAATGTCAGGACCGCTGACATTGAGTTTTATAGAGATGAGTTAGATCAGCAAAGAGAGACGCAGGTATGTAGGTGTTTAAATCAATACTCTACATTTATTTTTTCTAAACATTTTTATACTAACTGATCATTTTGTGTCATTAACAGGTTATATGGATGCCGTACACAGAGGAGATTTTAGCTGCATTACCAGACTTCTGTGTACAGGGCTCGCAAGTCTGGCGTTCAAGGACAGTCATCATCTCCTATCACATGGTAGAGATGCATGTACCAGACCGAGTCCTGCGGCAGTTCGGTCTTCTCCAGCATATACCTATCAATGTGGAGTCCATCGGACGCATGACATCTCGTGGGCGTGCGGATGAGGATTGGACTGCATTTCACGCTGAACACATTGAGAGGTGGGCTGAGAGGCTAGATCACATTGTTGATCAGCATCCGGCTGCTGGTGAGGACCCGCTGCAGGCGGCATCCATTTACATGCAATGGTACTGGACGATTACAAGGAGATGGATATATCGTCCAGTGCAGCGTCCTCCGCTGACTTTTCATCCACGTGGGCATATCGAGAGGACAATGGTGTAATCATTTTTTTGTATAAATTTAACATGTTTTGTATATTTAATCTAAATTTAATTTGTTAATTGAAATGCAGGCCGATACGCTACGACAGATGGATACTACTATAGGCCAGCTATTGCATGATCGTCCGTCGCCGACGAGGGTATTCAGGACTCTGACAGATATGCACGAGCATATTCATACGGTACTGCAAAATGTACCGTCAGTACCTACTGTCAGAGTTGCTGAGGGACGAGGAGATTATGCTCACGCATCGTCCTCGAGTCATCAAGTACCTTCATATCACAAATAATTTCAAATTTAGTCTTCAAATTCAAATTACCTAACTATTTACGCCATTTCAGGTGCCGCGATCTCCATCTCCTCCTATTCAAGCCCCTACGACATATCCCTCGACGTCAGAGACACTCCCGCCTCCTGTATCACGGACATCATTTGCATCGACTTATTCACGTCGTCGTCCCTCGTCATCATCACCACACGAGATCCAACATATTGATGAAGGTGGTATTATCGAGGAGCTCGATCAGTTAGTAGCGGCCGAGCAACTTGATGATACGCCGATTATCGAGCTTGTTGTTCCTCGTGGGCGTGGGCGACCACGAGGGCGTGGACGTAGACGTGGCCGAGGAGGTCGAGGGAGAGGATAAGCTCAAAATTGAGTATTATCTCAATTTTGAGTTTGAGGGTGTATTCTTAGTATTTTTGTAATTACATTTTTTTGTTCTGACTCAACTGTTACATCTCAATGTTGTGCAATTGTTCCACATTATTTATGAATGTTTTAGTTCACTATATACATGTTGTGAAAATTGTTGTATTTTTCATTCTGATGTGAAACTTGTTGTACAAATTTTGATTTTTACACTTGGAAACAAAATTCTGGTAGATGCTGCAGTTAAAGGCGCTGAACCATTCAGCGCCTTTAACTTATATGTTAAAGGCGCTGAATCGGTCAGCGCCTTTAACATATAAGTTAAAGGCGCTGAATGGTTCAGCGCCTTTAACATTATAAGTTAAAGGCGCTGAATGGGTCAGCGCCTTTAACATTATAAGTTAAAGGCGCTGAACAATTCAACGCCTTTAACATTAGAAGTTAAAGGCGCTGAATGGTTCAGCGCCTCTAACATGTATAAAGTCCAACGCCTGTATATCTGAGGACTTAGCCAATTTCGCAAAAATTGGCCAAGTCCCCAGCTTAGCCTGAAGACGCTGAATGAATCAGCGTCTTCCGAAGTTCTACTGAAGACGCTGAATCATTCAGCGTCTCCGTAGGGTTTTTTTGGAGACGCTGATTGGTTCAGCGTCTTCAGTGAGGTATACTGAAGACGCTGAACCATTCAGCGCCTTCAGGTCGTCAGTCCCGCGTGGCGCCTACCTGGCAAAAGTAGGGTTAGTTTTACAAAAAAAAAATTTACAGGGTTATTTTGCAAAATAACCAAAGTTGCAGGGTTATTTTTAAAAAATCCCCTGAATATTAGATTGAAACTATGCAAGAAAAGCTTAGTCAATTTGAAAGTAACAAAGTATGGGACCTTGTTGAACGTCATAAACAATAAAACATAATAAGTATCAAATGAATTTTTAAGAACAAGAAAAATAAGGATGGTATGGTTGTTAGAAACAAATCCAGACTTGTTGCTCAGGGCTATTCACAAATAAAAGAAATTGATTTTGATGAGACGTTCGTCCCAGTTGCTCGCCTCGTATTTGTACATATCTTGTTCGCAATAGCTTTTCATTTCAAAATAAAACTCTTTCAAGATGATTCAAAATATTGTAGAATGATTTTGGGTCATATTAGGGCCGAAAATAGCGGTCCACGATCGGCCCCTGCGGGGTTGTTGACCCTCTGAGATGTGATGTGCCGCGTGCAAAAAGGATCAAGCAATCGAGCCAAGGAGGGATCTGCTCGGCCCGATTTTTCTTAGTAACTATCGTGACCGTCCCGCCTGGAATAGCCGAATCAGGATATGGAGATAGAGAAAAAGGCAAAGATACGATAAACACAAAGGGCTAAGGAGCCGATTGTGGGGTGGAACTTGTATTGAGTGGAGTGTGGTTACAAGAGTAACAGGTAGCCAAATTACAATTAATCTACTTTTAGAAAAATAGTAAATTTAATATAGAAAAGCAGTAAAGATATGAAAATGCAAGGGTAGTCCTGGCTTACGAGGTTGGGTATATATACACTTTTCGAACCATACTTATATGCGCCAATTCGAATTATCGGCGCGATCTAGAGAGAGTTATCGTAAATTTAGCAATCACTTCCTTTTGAGTCGAACTTTCTCAAAAATGATTGTAGTCGTTTTCCGTCCAAGTTCATTCCCTTATTATCACGCCATAGTGTGATTCTCGACGCTTTCCAATGCTGGGCGCTGCTTGTCGTTCTGAGTTAGTTGCGGGATTCGCGCCCAAATCTCGCACTCTTTCCTTTCAAGGTCTTCCCCTTTTCGACTCGAGCAACTGAAGGCTAACTTTGGCTCTCGCCTTCTTCGTCGCTCGACTGGAGTGGTATGGTGGTCGCCTTCAGCCGAAGTCGACCTTGGATGAGACGATAATCTTTTTGTCGGTTGCTTCTCCTATTGGCTAATGCTTTCAACCGATGACATACGTCGCGTGCTGCACTCCCACGCGGCTGAGATCGGTCTCGATCAAGACGCGAATCTTTCTTCCGTTGACCCTTTCTTCATCGGCTGATGATTGTAGCCGACGGTGTTCGCCACGTGTCACTTCTTTAAGTGGCGAAAATTCTGATCTCAACAGGTCCATACTGAGGGGCTAAGATAGTATAGCAATCAGTAGATGGCTAGTATTGATTTTTTGCCGTATACTGAGGGGCTAAGATAGTATAGCAATCAGTAGATTGGCTAGTATTGATTTAAGTGGTTTCGGATCGTTCAGTTACACTCTATATTGCGCCAGGGGCACGTGCATAATAATTTTTATGATATCGTTGATCATTTGCATTGACTATAACCTGCATAAGCCTTATCAAGCAAGACAGAGAGTACGCTTCTACACTCAGAGGGACCGCTCCCCTCGAGTGTCGCTTTGGAGTTTGGCATTATTGTGTTGATGTTGCAGCAGCTCTGGTGGCGACCTACATTTTAACGAGCCACCCTCGAGAGTAGTGTTGTTGCAGTAAGGTAGACGTAGGCTTTGACCAAACCCTCAAGATTGGGCTATGTATGTGAACACCCGATAGCTAGTTTGATGCATGCATCTACATCAAGCAGATTTATCTTGAGTATATATAGTATATAGAGTTATAGTAACCGTAGAGTTTCATTCTAATTTTTATTTACATTTTGTGGTATAGTAGATCTTTATTTTATGTCTTTAGTAAACCTAATAGGTAGATCATTATCACCGGTGACAATACTCATTGAGAACTACTTGTTCTAGAATCTCTCACGTCCTTTGTTGCTATCTTTTTCTATAGAGCCCTCTGCATTTGTTGCTGCCGAGTTACAAGTTAGTTATCTTCCTACCTGAGTTGATCGTGCTAGTGGAGCACCCGTTAAAGGTTGATTTTTTATGATTGTAAAGTACATACCGGGCTGGTTAGGCCAACTTTACCTGTTTTTTATTTTAGAAGGAGAGATGACTTTTGTATCTCTATAGAGATGTTGTATCTTTCGGAAGATGATGTACGTACAATATAGCCTCGTTTATATTAATTACTTTTATTTTTTCAGCTCTAATATATATAATCATAGTAGATGTTCTATGATTTATTAACGAACCGATTGGCAAATCCGAAGCCCGCTGCATCCCTAAATTCTAAAATTAATTAATATTTTATATAATTATGATCAATTACTATTTCCGTGCATGGCACAGAATCGAAGGTACTATAATGTACAATTTAACAAACGAAATTTCTCTAGGAAAAAGAAAACCTATTACTTACCCGTAACCTAACCAAAATTATTGTATCAGGGTACAAAGAATGCAGACGGCACAACAGTCCAAGTTGGATGCAAAAAAAAAAACAGTACGTAAAAGTGTCAAGACAAGAAACTCTTAACATTTAGTATCACAATTAATTTCCACCGAAAAATCCATTACCAACCAAAAGTGTAAGATAAATTTCATATTACCTAATAAAATTGAATTATGTGTGCAATGAAGCATGACGTGAACATCAGAGCCTTAGCGGATGGAATTTACAACACACAAGTCTATTTTTAAATAAAAAAAAGATTTCGAATAAGAACACATCCCTAGTTTTAATAACTAAACTTATGCATTCTAGACGGATAATTTTAACTCAACAACCAATAATAACTCGTTGGGCCCACATCACAACCGAAAATACTTAAGCCAGGTTATTATTACTAGCATATATGATCTCATATATCCAATCAGAACTCTTTTTTCATCCGATGTGGGACTATTAGAATGTTACATTAACACTGCTAAGTTGGGCCGTTACAACTTTCAAATTGATTCCTAAACATTAGCAGCCGTCAAGCATTCATGGAAGATCCTGAGAGAATTCGCAAACGTAAAGTGTTCATGGATTTAAGTTTTCACAGCAGATTAACAGATATCACAGATGCGGTAATTTCTTAAAAATAATAAAGAAATGAGTTGCAGGCCGTATGAAGAATGTTAAGCATGAAATAAACCCACAAACAACCAAAAGACAACTAAGCACATACTTGAATAGTCTCTTAGACACCAGAGCTACATACTTGTCCAAACATTATAACAAAAGAATTGCATTAAGTTACATGTTTATGAACGGTCTGGTATTGAAGAATGCTCTTTTATGTGCTCTATCGTACAGTTACGAGAACGGAAAAACCCAAATTTGAATTTCCACTTCAACTGATCTACCCTGCCGCTATAAAATGATGTCAGAAAAACCACTTCTCAAAGCCAAATTCACTACTAACGGGGATTGCCGATCTGCGCACTGCAGATGACTTCTATGTGGATAAATGCTCAAAATAATTTCCTGAATAATCATAATAACATAAGTTTGTATGTAGGATGAAATGTTTACTAGGAAACAACTAATCAGACAACACAAATTAAGTGAATATCACCGAGGATTCTCAAAATCCGGATCCAAATCAAGTTTCCTCTTCAAACGTGACTTGTCAGCACTGCAAGAACATGAAATATATCTCTTAAGCTGATTAAAATGAACTAGGTTCTTGAGCAACAAAGAGTAAAAGAAAAGCAGAGGATCCTCCTAGAAATTTTTTTTATAAATAACCTTAGAACTTTTATAAGAATAAAACCTCCTTCAAAAATTATTTGTAAAAGCAAGCCTCAGGTAAGCCACGAGGGATGTGGAAAGGAAAAAACGTTGAAAGCGGTGAAAGACTAGCCGTATATTAAAAACAATAAATCATTCACCACTTTCTAGAGAATTCTCATAAGTTGCAAGATATTTAAAAACCAATAATATGGTGAACCGTTAACCCCTTTAATATGCGGTAAACGGTTCACCTCTTTTAATTAGGATGTGAACAATTCACTGCATTCTTTCTTTTAACCCTACGCCTAAGCATCATAAGCACGGGCACGGGACACGGGACACGACTCGGACATGGCGATTCGGTAACTTCTAAAAAATTAGGACACGGACACGACATGAACATAGATATAATATTATTAATATAATAATATATATTTATTATATATAAAATATAAATTTTCGTAAAGCATTGTTATATTTCTCATACGAATTAAAGTTTATAAAAATTTTCACTGATAATTCATATATTTTAAGAAAATAAATTCTCCACCATACATAATTTATTTATATTGTCCAAAAAATAATTGTATGTACTTATCAAAAAGTTAAAATATTTATATCTTATATTATATATGCATAAAAATAATAATAATATATACTTTTTAATTGTATGCGCTATGGATCGGTATTGAACGCTCATCCAAGAAGTGTCCACATTAGACACGAGTTCGACACGGACACGGAGTGTCCGACACGGACACGCGAGGCTTATAGAAGTGTCCGTGATACATAGCCCTACGCCCTCCCGCTCGATTTTTTTCCCCATTTTTTCTCCCCCTACCTCACTCCTCTCCCTCTCATACAGTGTTTGCCGCAGCACCAATCATGCCGCCATCACTATTGTCGACGTCGTCGCTTCCACCGTAGGGTGCGCTCCTCTCTCCTCTCCTCCCCTCTTTCTCTGTTTCTATTCTTTTCCTCTCTCAGTTCTCCCACTATCTCTCACAGTGGGGTGCCGCACCACTGTCGTTGTTGTTGTCGTTGTCGTCGCCGTCACGTAGGTGCGCTCGTCCCTCTCTCTTTCAGTGGTGTCGCACCACTATCGGTGCCTTCGACGTCAACGCACCTCAACCGCAGCAGTCGCCAATTGTGAAGGTAGATTCCCTCTCTCTTCCCTCTTTTTATCTCCTCTCTCTCTCTCTCTCTCTCTCTCTCTCTCCTCTCTCTCTCTCTCTCTCTCTCTCTCTCTCTCTCTCTCTCTCTCTCTCTCTCTCTCTCTCTCTCTCTCTCTCTCTCTCTCTCTCTCTCTCTCTCTCTGATATATATGTTGTCGTCGCTGCCACTGCCACTGCTGCTGCCGCCACACTCTAGCCGCAGCCTCATCACTGCTAGCCTTGTATTTGTCGTCGTCGCCTTCGCCATCACCACAGATCGAAGGTCCCCTCTCTTTCTGTCTCTCTTGATCTGTTTTCCTCCTCCCTCTCCTCTCTCTGTCTCTATCTCAGCTTGTGTGGCGTGCCCATGTGTACGAATGTGTGTGAGAAAAACCATATCCAAATGTATATGTATGTGTGTAGAAAATAGGGATGTGGATTATTCATATAGTTAATTCAGATATAGCAAATTTTTAGGATGATTCATTATTTATATGCAGAGAGTATGAACTTCTGTATGTAGTGATCGGTTCTTATCCCCTCCCACATACTAATGCACATGTCACGACATCAAGTTTTTGAGCCTGACTCGGTGAACAACAAGGCGATACATAAAAAAGGGCTAGGATAAATTACAATTATTTACATCATATAATTTTGTCTATTGTTAAGTAATAATTATTTATCAAAAATAATGCAGAATTCCAACGTCGCGCAATGTGCATGACTTTAAATCCTTTCCATTAGGAACCGAGTTTGACGGGATACAAAATTAGTAGGAGATGCAACATGAAATAGATGAACAAAACAATACTGACCATAACGGTGTTGAACATAAACATCTGAATCTGGCAATAAATGTAGTCGAGGAAGGCCACAACTTAGATGCGGACCACGACAACAAATTTAGGGTCCTTGCACATACCATATACAATAAAACCGATGATCAAATCGCCAATATTGAACATATGGACGACCTGGATAGAGCAATTTGTAGAGGATGACGATTGGATGGACCAGTATTTGGTTGATAATGCTAAGTTCGATCATCAGCAGATTCGCCTTCCCAGCATTGATGGCTCATGGATTGGTCGGATATTTCATGATAAATCAAGCTTATTACACTCTTGAGGAATGGCACATTGCTCACAACATGCAAATAAAAGTTCTAAAATCAACTACGATGAAGGGCATTTGATGAAGGTTGACGTTCTGGGGCGATGATGACAAAATCAACCAGAGAGTTTAAATAGTGCTTAAAGGTGGACGTGGTTCGCTTATTATGGCATTTGTGGCAACTATATTTTATAAAGTGAATAACTATTTTCTAAAGCATCGTAAATAGGATAAGACATACTCTACGATGTTAGCATCAAAACAGAAGGCCGAAGTTAGGACTACTTTTGACTTTATCAGTGCCAGGGCATCGAGAAATATCTCCTACTTTTGATGATCCTAATGATGTTCTCTCCATCTTTACGCCTACATATGATATTCCATCCGCATCGGTCCCTCCGCCTGACATGCCGTCCACATCAAAGGTCCATTAGTTTAAATTTTTGTCCGCCCCTATCCCCTCCATCTGACATTCCATCTACATCGAAGATCCATCATTTTGATATCCCATCAACATCAGTCCCTCTTCCATCTACGTTGGTCCACATCTGACGTCCTATCCACATCCGAAGTTCTATCATTTTGATATCTCGTCAGTGTCAATCCCTCTTCCGTCCATATTGATCCCTCTATCTAACATCTCCCCTACATCGGAGGTGCATCGGCTTGATATTCCGTTCACGCCAATCCCTTCATCCAATTTTCCATCCACATCAAAGGTTCGTTAGATTAATATTCCATCGACGTTAATCCCTCCATCTATTGTCCCGACCACTACAAACTTTCAAATTTCAACGGCGCTAATCCCTCCATCTGATGTTCCATCCACTTCTACATCTCGAATTGATTTTATATATCGACGAAGGCTACGACGACAGGATTTTCTTTTTATTGAGCCGATAGTAGAGACCTAGGAGGATATGCTGTCGTCGGTAGTTGAGAAACTAGATTGAGCCAATTGTTGAGGGCACCTCCATCGAGCATATTGATCAAATATATGGCATTGATCCTATACACTATGGGATGGAGAATGAACTACATATTTGAGAATGCGGTCAACAACGCATGCGCGAACACGAACATGGTAGAGGGCATGGTAGGGAAGTGTGGAGTTAATTTACATTTGAACTTTATTTGTATTTTGATGTATATTTAATATTTTTGTGATAATGTACATGCAATATTTATTTTGTTATATTATTTTATTCATACTAATAAGTAGTTGAAGCTGGTTTAGCTCAACTTAAGAATTGTTATTGTGATTGAAATGCTCGAAAAAAATATTGTCTAGTGGTAGAATGTAAATGGTTGACAATATTTAGGAAGCGATGAATTATTTACAATCTTTATAAATGGTAAATGATTCAACAACTTTATACGGTGAATCATTCACCAATTTATTGTTTTACCCCACTGCCTCTTCTTATAAGAGGGAACTTTGTTATTTTGAAAGCGGTAAATGGTTCACCGCTTTTTAAACGGCAAACTATTTACCACTTTAAAAGGACTGTGCAACGTACTTCAAAGTGGTGGACCGTTCACTGCTGGTGAACGGTTCACCGCTTTTCTTGTTCTCCAATCCTCACTGGCGCCCACGTGACTGAAGAATCCTAGTTTTGCGAATAGAAGTTTGAGGCCTAATTTTAGAATAAAGGCTGTGGAGAGGACTTGTGGGCTAAAATCCCCCTCCTCCTAGATAATACTTGAAAGTTCAGGGTTTACTTTCTATTTGATGCCTAAATGAGTTTAGGGGTATTTGATTTGTTTGATCATTTTGTGACTACCAACAGTTGAGAAATTTTTGCACGGACACGGGACACGGGACACGACTCGGACATGGCGATTCGGTAACTTCTAAAAAATTAGGACACGTACACGACATGAACATAGATACAATATTATTAATATAATAATATATATTTATTATATATAAAATATAAATTTTCGTAAAACATTGTTGTATTTCTCATACGAATTAAAGTTTATAAAAATTTTCACTGATAATTCATATATTTTAAGAAAATAAATTCTCCACCATACATAATTTATTTATATTGTCCAAAAAATAATTGTATGTACTTATCAAAAAGCTAAAATATTTATATCTTATATTATATATGCATAAAAATAATAATAATATATACTTTTTTAATTGTATGCGCTATGGATCGGTATTGAACGCTCGTCCAAGAAGTGTCCACATCAGACACGAGTTCGACACGGACACGGAGTGTCCGACACGGACACGGAGTGTCCGACACGGACACGCGAGGCTTATAGAAGTGTCCGTGATACATAGCCCTACGCCCTCCCGCTCGATTTTTTTCCCTTTTTTTCTCCCCCTACCTCACTCCTCTCCCTCTCATACAGTGTTTGCCGCAGCACCAATCATGCCGCCATCACTATTGTCGACGCCGTCGCTTCCACCGTAGGGTGCGCTCCTCTCTTCTCTCCTCCCCTCTTTCTCTGTTTCTATTTCTTTTCCTCTCTCAGTTCTCCCACTATCTCTCAGTGAGGTGCCGCACCACTGTCGTTGTTGTTGTCGTTGTCGTCGCCGTCACGTAGGTGCGCTCGTCCCTCTCTCTTTCAGTGGTGTCGCACCACTATCGGTGCCTTCGACGTCAACGCACCTCAACCGCAGCAGTCACCAATTGTGAAGGTAGATTCCCTCTCTCTTCCCCTCTTTTTATCTCCTCTCTCTCTCTCTCTCTCTCTCTCTCTCTCTCTCTCTCTCTCTATATATATATATATATATATATATATATATATATGTTGTCGTCGCTGCCACTGCCACTGCTGCTGCCGCCACACTCTAGCCGCAGCCTCATCACTGCTAGCCTTGTATTTGTCGTCGTCGCCTTCGCCATCACCACAGATCGAAGGTCCCCTCTCTTTCTGTCTCTCTTGATCTGTTTTCCTCCTCCCTCTCCTCTCTCTGTCTCTATCTCAGCTTGTGTGGCGTGCCCATGTGTACGAATGTGTGTGAGAAAAACCATATCCAAATGTATATGTATGTGTGTAGAAAATAGGGATGTGGATTATTCATATAGTTAATTCAGGTATAGCAAATTTTTAGGATGATTCATTATTTATATGCAGAGAGTATGAACTTCTGTATGTAGTGATCGGTTCTTATCCCCTCCCACATACTAATGCACATGTCACGACATCAAGTTTTTGAGCCTGACTCGGTGAACAACAAGGCGATACATACAAAAAAAGGGCTAGGATAAATTACAATTATTTACATCATATAATTTTGTCTATTGTTAAGTAATAATTATTTATCAAAAATAATGCAGAATTCCTACGTCGCGCAATGTGCATGACTTTAAATCCTTTCCATTAGGAACCGAGTTTGACGGGATACAAAATTAGTAGGAGATGCAACATGAAATAGATGAACAAAACAATACTGACCATAACGGTGTTGAACATAAACATCTGAATCTGGCAATAAATGTAGTCGAGGAAGGCCACAACTTAGATGAGGACCACGACAACAAATTTAGGGTCCTTGCACATACCATATACAATAAAATCGATGATCAAATCGCCAATATTGAACATATGGACGACCTGGATAGAGCATTTGTAGAGGATGACGATTGGATGGACCAGTATTTGGTTGATAATGCTAAGTTCGATCATCAGCAGATTCGCCTTCCCAGCATTGATGGCTCATGGATTGGTCGGATATTTCATGATAAATCAAGCTTATTACACTCTTGAGGAATGGCACATTGCTCACAACATGCAAATAAAAGTTCTAAAATCAACTACGATGAAGGGCATTTGATGAAGGTTGACGTTCTGGGGCGATGATGACAAAATCAACCAGAGAGTTTAAATAGTGCTTAAAGGTGGACGTGGTTCGCTTATTATGGCATTTGTGGCAACTATATTTTATAAAGTGAATAACTATTTTCTAAAGCATCGTAAATAGGATAAGACATACTCTACGATGTTAGCATCAAAACAGAAGGCCGAAGTTAGGACTACTTTTGACTTTATCAGTGCCAGGGCATCGAGAAATATCTCCTTCTACTTTTGATGATCCTAATGATGTTCTCTCCATCTTTACGCCTACATATGATATTCCATCCGCATCGGTCCCTCCGCCTGACATGCCGTCCACATCAAAGGTCCATTAGTTTAAATTTTTGTCCGCCCCTATCCCTCCATCTGACGTCCCATCTACATCGAAGATCCATCATTTTGATATCCCATCAACATCAGTCCCTCTTCCATCTACGTTGGTCCACATCTGACGTCCTATCCACATCCGAAGTTCTATCATTTTGATATCTCGTCAGTGTCAATCCCTCTTCCGTCCATATTGATCCCTCTATCTAACATCTCCCCTACATCGGAGGTGCATCGGCTTGATATTCCGTTCACGCCAATCCCTTCATCCAATTTTCCATCCACATCAAAGGTTCATTAGATTAATATTCCATCGACGTTAATCCCTCCATCTATTGTCCCGACCACTACAAACTTTCAAATTTCAACGGCGCTAATCCCTCCATCTGATGTTCCATCCACTTCTACATCTCGAATGATTTTATATATCGACGAAGGCTACGACGACAGGATTTTCTTTTTATTGAGCCGATAGTAGAGACCTAGGAGGATATGCTGTCGTCGGTAGTTGAGAAACTAGATTGAGCCAATTGTTGAGGGCACCTCCATCGAGCATATTGATCAAATATATGGCATTGATCCTATACACTCTGGGATGGAGAATGAACTACATATTTGAGAATGCGGTCGACACGCATGCGCGGACACGAACGTGGTAGAGGGCATGGTAGGGAAGTGTGGAGTTAATTTACATTTGAACTTTATTTGTATTTTGATGTATATTTATATTTTTGTGATAATGTACATGCAATATTTATTTTGTTATATTATTTTATTCATACTAATAAGTAGTTGAAGTGGTTTAGCTCAACTTAAGAATTGTTATTGTGATTGAAATGCTCGAAAAAAAATATTGTCTAGTGGTAGAATGTAAATGGTTGACAATATTCAGGAAGCGATGAATTATTTACAATCTTTATAAATGGTAAATGATTCAACAACTTTATACGGTGAATCATTCACCAATTATTGTTTTACCCCACTGCCTCTTCTTATAAGAGGGAACTTTGTTATTTTGAAAGCGGTAAATGGTTCACCGCTTTTTAAACGGCAAACTATTTACCACTTTAAAAGGACTGTGCAACGTACTTCAAAGTGGTGGACGTTCACTGCTGGTGAACGGTTCACCGCTTTTCTTGTTCTCCAATCCTCACTGGCGCCCACGTGACTGAAGAATCTAGTTTGCGAATAGAAGTTTGAGGCCTAATTTTAGAATAAAGGCTTGTGGAGAGGACTTGTGGGCTAAAATCCCCTCCTCCTAGATAATACTTGAAAGTTCAGGGTTTACTTTCTATTTGATGCCTAAATGAGTTTAGGGGTATTTGATTTGTTTGATCATTTGTGAACTACCAACAGTTGAGAAAATTTTGCACGGACACGGGACACGGACACGACTCGGACATGGCGATTCGGTAACTTCTAAAAAATTAGGACACGGACACGACATGAACATAGATACAATATATTAATATAATAATATATATTTTTTATATATAAAATAGAAATTTTCGTAAAACATTGTTGTATTTCTCATACGAATTAAGTTTATAAAAATTTCACTGATAATTCATATATTTTAAGAAAATAAATTCTCCACCATACATAATTTATTATATTGTCCAAAAAATAATGTATGTACTTATCAAAAAGCTAAAATATTTATATCTTATATTATATATGACATAAAAATAATAATAATATATACTTTTTTAATTGTATGCGCTATGGATCGGTATTGAACGCTCGTCCAAGAAGTGTCCACATCAGACACGAGTTCGACACGGACACGGAGTGTCCGACACGGACACGCGAGGCTTATAGAAGTGTCCGTGATACATAGCCCTACGCCCTCCCGCTCGATTTTTTTCCCTTTTTTTCTCCCCCTACCTCACTCCTCTCCCTCTCATACAGTGTTTGCCGCAGCACCAATCATGCCGCCATCACTATTGTCGACGCCGTCGCTTCCACCGTAGGGTGCGCTCCTCTCTTCTCTCCTCCCCTCTTTCTCTGTTTCTATTTCTTTTCCTCTCTCAGTTCTCCCACTATCTCTCAGTGGGGTGCCGCACCACTGTCGTTGTTGTTGTCGTTGTCGTCGCCGTCACGTAGGTGCGCTCGTCCCTCTCTCTTTCAGTGGTGTCGCCAACCCTATCGGGCCTTCGACGTCAACGCACCTCAACCGCAGCAGTCACCAATTGTGAAGGTAGATTCCCTCTCTCTTCCCCTCTTTTTTTATCTCCTCTCTCTCATCTCTCTCTCTCTCTCTCTCTCTCTCTCTATCTCTATATATATATATAATATATATATATATATATATGTTGTCGCGCTTGCTGCCACTGCCACTGCTGCTGCGCCACACTCTAGCCGCAGCCTCATCAATGCTAGCTTGTATTTGTCGTCGTCGCCTTCGCCATCACAACAGATCGAAGAGGTCCCCTCTCTTTCGTCTCTCTGATTGTTTTCCTACTCCTCTCCTCTCTCTGTCTCTATCTCAGATGTGTGGGGGCACCATGTGTACGAATGGTGTGTGAGAAAAAACCATATCCAAATGTATATGTATGTGTGTAGAAACTAGGGATGTGGATTATTTCATATAGTTAATTCAACTTATAGCAAAATTTTTAGGATGATTCATGATTATAGCAGAGAGTATGAACTCTGTTATGTAGTGATCGGTTCTTTCCCCTTCCCACATTACTAATGCACATGTCACGACATCAAGTTTTTGAGCCTGACTCGGTGAACAACAAGGCTGATACATACAAAAAAAAGGGCTAGGATAAATTACAATTATTTACATCTTAAATTTTGTCTTGTTAAGTAATAAATTATTTATCAAAAATTAATGCAGAATTCCTACGTCGCGCAATGTGCATGACTTTAAAACCTTTCCATTAGGAAACGAGTTGACGGGATACAACATTAGTAGGAGATGCA
>CM054951.1:2501094-2522505 GCA_029168755.2 Tillandsia fasciculata | reverse complement strand
AGTAATGACACGACTTTTCTAGTATATTTTACCCTCCTGTAATAAAGTGTAAGTTAGAGGAAATTAAATTATCGGGCTCTTAGAGTTGACTAAATGCGGTGCGGGGTATTTTTCGGTGATAGAGCTCGAAAAACGATGAACGGCGGTGCAATCGGATCCGAAATCCGACTACGGATCTCCCGGAATGGGAATTTGAAAGTCGCGGTAACCGTGGGGTGCATCGGAATCCGTGCAAAAGATCTGGCACGCTTTTCGAGGAATCTTAGAATTATCCTTAAGGAATTATCTTTAAGGAATTATCCTCAAAGGGATTATCGATAAGGAATTATCCTTAAGGAATTATCTTTAAGGAATTATCTCAAAGGATTATCGATAAGGAACTTTTCCTTAAGTGTGAGTGGTGTAAGGAATTATTTTCTAAAGATTTTACCCTCCCGAAGGAGTTATCTGTAAGGAATTAATTAATTAACGAATAATTAATTAGAGCTAAAAATATCCGAGGAGGATTTTGACGGTGCGATCGATCTGAAATCCGATGTACGGATCTCCCGGAATGGGGTTTTTAGTCGCGATGACGTAGACGTGCATCGGAATCCGTGCAAAATATCTGCACCTTTTAGGATAAAGGTAGTTATCTCGTAGGGGATAATTAATTAATTATTTAATTATCCGGAGATGGAAAATACAAAAAAGGGGGTAGATTTAATATCTACGTAGTATGAGATAAAAGGAAAATAAAAGAATAAAAATAAAAGAAAATAATAATATGAGGATAATTAAACCCCGTTACCGGAAGGAAAACCCTAATTTAAAATACCGCCTCCTCAAACCCTCCTCTTTCGTGCGTACCGAAAACCAAACGAAACCCTAGTGAAAAGAGAAAGGAAAAAGAGGAAAAAGAGGAAACCCTAACCGGAGGAGAAAAGAGGGAAAGAAAGAGAAAGCGGAGGAACCCGATCGCCCCGATTGACGTGCCGGAGATCGGAGAACGAGACGCCATCGTCTACGGGGAGCGGATCCGGATCTCCAACGCCGCAAGAAACAAGATCGGTTCTTTAATTCCGATAGATTGAGGTTAGTGGTCGTTAATTTGTTGTAGAATTAATCGGGGGTTTTCCGTGTTCTTGTAAGGTCGTTTTAATGGTACATCGATCGCGGATTTTTGTCGGGTTTTGATCCATGTTTTATTCTCGTTCTTGATCGAGGGTTTTTATCGAGTAATCGATGATTTTTAATCGGTTTCTTTTTATCGGACTTGGTCGGAAATTCGATCGGGGTTCCGATTATGTTTTGGTTGCTCGTAGATCAACGGTTTAGTCATTAGATTTATCGTGGATTTATTCGGATTTTTGGGGGTGTTTCGTTGGAACATAGTGGGTTAACGGGAGGCCGCCGCCGCCGTTGTTAAACGGGAGGCCGCCGCCGCCGTTACCATGTTCGCGGGGTCTTCGCCGGGGTCGCACGGGAGCGAAAACGGAGAAGAAATCGCGAAACGGGAGCGAAAACGGCGAGAAAACGCGAAAATTAGGGTTACTGTGCTTGTCCGTACAGCGCGGTCCACGGGTCCAGGCGTGCACCCGGTGCACGCCCGCTGTCGGAAGGCGCAGACCCGGCGCACGAACCGTGCACCGGGCGGCCTGTGCGCGGTGCACGCCCTAGGGTGCACCCGGCGCACGCGCTTGCGGCGAAGAGCGTGAACCCGGTGCACGCTTTGAGCGTGCACCGGCCCGGCCCAAACGCGCGGTGCACGCTTCCTGCGTGCACCCGGCGCATGCCGCGCGGCCGCCGACGCGTAAGACCCGGTCCACGGTTGCTCCTGTGCACACCCGACAGCCCAAAGTTCGGTAGCTCCGTTTGGGTGCCGTTTTTCCACCGTTTTGAGCGCCGTTTTCGCCGTTGGGATCGTTATTTCCGTGGTTTTCTTGGCATGGCCACTGGGATCTTCTTGGTCACTATTTTATTATGTTGGGTGCCGATTTCGCCGACGCTCCGCGCCTCGACGAAATTGTCGGGGGCGCGCCGTCGGGTCTTTTTCTCATCTTTTCGCCGTCAGGGCTTCTCGGTTTAACCATGACGTCCCGAGTTGGCTACCGGTTGAGGGTTGGTTTTGTAGGATTTCCGTTAGCGGTTTTGGGTTCCGACGGAGTTCGCGATGAAATAGTCGCGATCCGGTTGTGGTTAACCATCAGTTTTATCGTCGGGGACCCGGTTTGATCTGAGTCATTCGGTTTTACTTGACGGTTTTGATTTGTTGGGTTTTGATTGACGTCCCGGTCCTCTAGGTGCAGTGGTTTCGGTTTTGGGGGTTTAATGTTACAGTGGTCGGGACCACTGATTTTACCTGATTAGGGTAAGGTGTTAATTTGTGCTCTTGGGTATTTTAGTAGGCCGCGAGGAGCTCCGTTTGCTTGTGAGGGTCGCGGGCGCGGACGTATATCTTCAACCAGGTGGGTACAGTTGCTATAAGTGCAACAAGTGCAGTAAGTGCATCTATCATCATAAAAGGCTCTTAATTTATCTAACAAAGTAGATGGACAGTTTAACCTTTCGCATAAATGTTTTTTTATTTAACACAATAATTGTTCAGCTGCGGTCGCGACCCCTTTGGATGCTGCACGTACACAGGCGGCAGTGGCCTCCCGCATGGGTGTACTTTTCCGGAGAAGTGGTCTTTTTGACCGTGTGCCCCACGTGGGTAGCTGGGGACCTCTTCACGCCGCTAAGTGTTCATACTAGTAATAATGAAGCGGTTAGCATCATGGGGTTTTGCAATAAATAATAAATATTCTAATTAATTTTTAATAGCTTAGGTATTGATAAATTGGTGCCCAGTTATTTACTATAAAAGGTTTTAGCGAAAGGTTCCGTGTAATCGGTATTGTTCTTTAATCAGTTGTTAATTATTTAGAATTATTTGTTTGATCACTGACTTTACCCAATGTGAAGGTTTGTTAACTTAATAGTCGGGATTAAATAAATTAGCGATTAAAGGGAGATTAGTTATGAAGTTTATTTATCTATTAAAATTGTTATAAAATCTCCTTTTATCTAAGATTTAAGTTAAAATTATTAAAATTATGTTAATTATGTGGATGTTGGATCGAGAGAAAAAATTAATGATGTGATTTTTATATTCGTTCCTTAAAAACTTAAATGCGTATATGTTTTATACCGTAATATAAAATAATTATAAATATATATTTTATAACAAGTAATCTTATATATAATTTTAAAACCGTAATTTATATTTAAAATATGAGCCGCCTTACTGTGAAAGTGTAGATTATTTTTAAGGAATGTAATGGATTTATAAATTTGCAAATTTTTATTTCAACCTATCAAACAGAATAAATCTAATTTAGCAGTTGCAACTATATATAACACAAACTAAGTATAATTATGATTACAATATTTTAACTGTATGTATTTTTAGCGATGCTATTTTTATAACTACATCCGATTAGACGGTCCCCATAGTAGAAAATCGATGTTTGGAAGACACCGCATGATCAAGGGAAGAAAGCTGATGCTTATGGATTAAGAGAGGAAAAGTAGAGACCCTAAAACCTAACTTTCTTGGTCCAAAATGGTTAAAGACACTGTGGCTTGACAAGTATTACAATATTATATTAATTTACAAATTTAACAAAAAAAAAAAATTATAAAAATCCGTATCCACTTCTTTTTTTTTTGAGATAACCTTTCAAAAATTTACATTTTACCTTCCAAAAATTCAAATTGATGTATTTAGCTCATCTCCTTCAGAGTTATGTCATATTTGTTACGGAATTTGAGTTGGCGTATTTCGTGAATGTATTAAGTCTTGAAGATTGAAGATGAAGAAACTTTGGATCATATACCTCAATCTCAAGAAAGAAGAATTCAAAAGGATCAGGTACGTTTAACTAAAGATTTTTGATGATCCGAATACTTCTTATAGTGTAGAAACACCTGGAAGAGGTTTTAATTGCATAAACATCAAAAACTGGACATGGGACATGTTCAGGATCCGGATCGTCTTGCAATCCGGATCCCGAAGGGTGTTCGTTCATACACTGGTTCAATCCGGATCGCAGCATCCTCTGATCCGGATCCCGAACACTAGTTTTACCTGTTGCTTGAACGATCCGGATCAGGAATTGCAATCCGGATCCCGAACATGATGTTTGGTAAAACTGTATGAACGATCCGGATCGGGGACTACGATCCGGATCCCGAACAAGCAATTTTCTGGAAACCGTCTTTCTTGCTTCTGCAATCCGGATCGCCAAATCCAATCCGGATCGCCGTCGGTAAAACTTTCCAGAAAAGGCTGTTTTTGATCCGATATTCTTCCTAGGGTTTCTAACCTATAAATAGACCCTATATTCATTTCTAGGGCATCCAAATAGCCGAAAAAATAGCCGAAAAGAAAAAATCCACATATAGAGAAGAAAGGAAATCAATAGATTTATTCTATGTTTCTTCATCTATATTGATTGATTTGATTCTAGGTTTTCCATACTCACATTTTGAGTAGAATCAAATCAATGAATACTTAGATGGTATTTCCGATCTATCTTTAATCTAAGTATTCGGCGGATCATCACCACCCAAACAAACAACGATTTACCCCAAATCGGCGCGTGGACTCGCGTGGCCTTGTGGATTCAAGGTGCAACCGCTCTCGTGGATTCGGAGCGAGGTACGTTCGTGGATTCGAAGCGTGCCATTGGGTGAAGACCGTGGATTCGGTCGGACGTCGTGGACTCGACGTTGGACGCTGTGGATTCAGCGTTGGGCGCGGATCGTGGATTCGAGAAGCGTCGTGGAGCGAGCGGAGAAGATCTACTAGGAGCGTATGGTAAAAGGTTGAGTCGTCTGTGAGTACGTTATATCACCTTGTACGTGTGTTAATTCTAGTGGATTTCGCCGTGTTATCGGTCCCGTGGTTTTTTACTCCGGTTTGGAGTTTTTCCACGTAAAAATCTTGCGTGTTCTTTTATTTTTCCGCATTGGGTTTTATTGCGCAATGATTTTTTGAGTGTTTATTGTTTACACCTATTCACCCCCCTCTAGGTGTTTTTTCCCCTATTTAGATCCATATTACCTATAACCCAACAAGTGGTATCAGAGCGGGAATAGGGTTGTAAACAATGGTTGAAGGTGGAAACATCAATCGACCCCCTTTCTTTGATGGAACAAATTATGCGTACTGGAAAGTACGGATGAAAGCCTTTTTAATTTCCATCGACGAAAGGGTGTGGCAATCAATTGAATTAGGATGGTCTAATCCAACTGAAATTTTAGATGATGTTCGCACCTTAAAACCTAGGTCGAAATGGACCAAGGAAGAGATAGATTATCTTCTTACAATGGCAAAGGAATTAATGCTCTATTTAATGCTTTGTCACAAACTGAGTTCTCTCGCGTCTCGGCATGTGAGACTGCGAAAGAAATCTGGGATGTTCTTCAAGTTACGCATGAGGGAACTAACCTAGTGAAGATTCAGAAACTGCAAATGCTTACGAGCAAGTTTGACTCTATCTCTATGGCAGAGAATGAATCTTTCACTGACTATTACACACGATTGCAAGACATCGTAAACTCATGTGCTAACTTGGGAGAGAAGATTCCAGAATTTAAAGTTGTAAGAAAAATTCTAAGAACTCTTCCTGAACGATTTCGCCCGAAGGTCGCAGCCATTGAAACAATTAAACACCCGGACGAAATGCGTGTAGAAGAATTAGTAGGTGCTTTACAAACTTATGAAATGACATTTCCTACTAACTATTCTTCTGGAAAGGCATCCTCTTCTAAGTCTTCAGGTTACGCATTGAAATCAACTAAAGAAGAAGACGCGGATTCATCCTCCTCGGACGACGACGAGAACCTTTCTATGGAGGACTTTGAGAAGCAGCTCGCTCTCTTGACAAGGAAGTTTCGCCGCAACTTTCGAAGGGGAAATTCAAGCAAAACTCCATCCTTCGGAAAGTCGAAGAAAGGCAAGGGTTCTTCAAGCTACAAGTCAAGAAAGCAAGAGAACTTCTCAAAGGATAAGAAAAGTTCTGAGGGACAAGTTCAGTGCTTCAAATGTCGAGGCTACGGCCACATTGCAACGGAGTGTCCCAACAAGAATCCGGCAAAGAAGAAAGCGATGCAAGTCGTTACTTGGGATGACAACTCCACGTCAAATGAGTCATCCTCAAGTGATGAAGAAGACAACGCGACAGCTTTCCACGCGTCCACTACATCTTCACCCTTCATGTGCTTAATGGCAAGTACATCCGACTCACTGTCCAACTCCACTGTTGAAAAGATTGCAACGGACGATGAATCAGATGATTCGGAAGGTGAAGATTTTGCTCTAGCCTACCATAACTTTTGAGGGATTCAAAGAAACTGGCTAAGCAAAACAAGGGGTTGAAAGGGAGATTGCAGGATCTCGAAGAAGAAGTAAAAAGGGTAACCTCTCTCTCAACCGATCTTGAAGTGGAAAGGGATAATCTGATTAAAACAAATGTTTCCCTTCAAGAGTCCAATGAGCAACTCGAGAAGAATTATATGGATATGGTGAACAAAGCGAATTACTTCTTGAAGCTCAACGGCGAGGCTCGACAGGAAAAATTGGAAATGACGGAGACCATACGCCAACTGAAGGATGACTTAAAGAGATTTTCTTCTGGAAGGAGTAAGTTGGACAGACTTCTTGGTCTTGGTCAAAGAAATAAGTTCGGCCTCGGATACACTCAAACTGGAGACATTCCAAGTTCGAGTGGGACAGTATTTGTGCCTCAGTCGGTATCTCCTCCTCCGACACCGGAATTCACGACAAGCAACGACAACAAGCCTACTACATCCTCCTCGGGATCGACAAGAACTAAGGTATGTTTTCGTTGTGGCATTTCAGGGCACATAAGGAGAAATTGCAAGACGGAAGCCAAACGCACACCTCAAGCACCTCTTGCAATGACTACCAAAAGGCTATTCCTCGAAAATCAACTGCAATTCATTTGAAGGAAAAGAGCCTTGGTAGTACACCGCTCAAGACGACATCATCAAGGAGCAGCAATTCTTCAAGCAAGACGCTCTCACCTAGGAAATCAACTTCACGATCATTACCGACGCATTCCAAAAAGGTTTGGGTGCGCAAAGGTGAAATTTTCCCTTGTCTTGCTACCAATGTTTCCTTGCATGCATATGATAGTTCGTCTTGGTATCTGGATAGCGGGTGTTCCCGTCATATGACCGGTGATAAAAACTGTTTTCAAACATTTGAGAAAAACTCCGGAGGACTTGTTGTTTTCGGAGATGGTCGGTCTTCCAAAATTGTTGGAAAGGGAACGGTAGCTATTCCAGATGGCCCGGTTCTAGATAATGTGTTATTTGTTCATGGCCTTAAGACTAACCTCATAAGCATAAGTCAACTTTGTGATAGTGGTTATTCAGTTAATTTTTCATCTGATAAATGCACTGTAACTGACATGAACCATGCTTTCTTTTTAAAGGGGGTTAGATCAGAAAACAATTGTTATGTAGTTCCTACTAAGATTTCTGAAAAATGTAACCTAGCATCTTTGAAAAATGAAACACTTTGGCATGAAAGGCTAGGTCACATAAACTTTAAGGAACTTGCTAGAATTTCAAACAAAGATGTGGTCAAGGGGGTTCCGAAACTTTCTTTTGAACAAAACCTTGTGTGTGGCGGTTGCCAAAAGGGAAAACAGTCTAGGACTGCACACAAGAACTTGAACCACATAGGTACAAAACGGCCTTTGGAACTTTTGCATATGGACTTAATGGGGCCAACTCGTCAACCATCTCTGGGAGGTAAATGGTATATTTTCTTATTGGTTGATGATTTTTCTAGATATACTTGGGTAGCATTTTTAAAAGAAAAAGCTGATACCTTTGATTCTTTTCTCGAAATCTGCAATCGTATTATGATTGAAAAGAATGAAAGGATTACTCGAGTTAGGAGTGATAGAGGTGGGGAATTCATAAATTCCAAATTCATTGATTTTTGCACTTCTAATGGCATTAAACATGAATTCTCCGCACCTTACACACCTCAACAAAATGGTGTAGTCGAGCGCAAAAACAGGGTCGTACAGGAAATGGCACGTGTTATGCTTCACAGCCGGAACTTACCTTTTTATTTTTGGGCTGAAGCGGTGAACACTGCTGTTTATGTTATTAATCGCGTGTATTTGCGCCCGGGGACATTGAATACACCATATGAACTTTGGTTTTGTAGAAAACCTAACATCAAATATTTTCGTATCTTTGGGAGTCGGTGTTTTATTTTACGTGATCGTGAGAATCTTGGAAAATTTGACTCTCGAAGTGACGAAGGGATTTTCTTAGGTTATTCTACAAACAGCAGAGCATATCGAGTTTTTAACTTAGAATCTAAGACGATCGTAGAATCGATAAATGTTAAGGTAGATGAAGCTTTTCACTTTGAATCTGAAAAATCTACCCTCGATATCTCTCTTGATGATGATACACCTGCTAATGCATCTTCTTCTAACAATTCTTTCGATAATAATGTTGATGCATCTAACGGTTCTTCAAGTTTATCTGATGTGCAGGAATCATCTCGTGTACCTCCGTCTACTCCTCTACCTCAAACGTTACGCATCTCCAAGGATCACCCTGAATCGAACATCATTGGAGATCCACAAGAAGGAGTTAGAACACGGAGACAATTGGTTTGCGGATTTGCATGCTATGTATCTCAAATCGAACCAAGGAATGTTGATGAAGCTCTCCAAGATGACTACTGGATTAAAGCAATGCAGGAAGAGCTCCATCAATTCGAGCGAAACAAAGTCTGGGAATTAACGAAGCCTCCGAAGCAACACAATGTGATAGGTACCAAATGGATCTTCAAGAACAAGAAAAATGAAGAAGGTACTATCATCAGGAACAAAGCAAGGTTAGTTGCTCAAGGCTACTCTCAAGTAGAAGGTATAGACTTTGATGAAACTTTCGCCCCTGTAGCTAGACTCGAGTCCATTCGTATATTGTTTGCGATTGCTTGTCATTTTAAAATCAAATTATTTCAAATGGACGTTAAGAGCGCCTTTTTAAATGGGTTTTTAAATGAGGAAGTTTATGTGGCTCAACCGAAAGGTTTTGTGGATCATAAACTACCTAACCATGTTTTTCGTCTGAAAAAGGCTCTTTACGGTCTGAAACAAGCACCGCGAGCATGGTACGAAAGGTTGACAAAGCACCTTTTGGAAAAGGGCTACACTCGAGGGGGAGCTGACAGGACTCTCTTTGTGAAGCATTATCAAAACAATTTCATAGTTGCTCAAATCTATGTCGATGACATTGTTTTTGGAGCAACAAGAGATAATGATGCTTCTAAATTCGCGGAGACCATGGAAAGCGAATTTGAGATGTCCATGATGGGCGAATTGACTTATTTTCTTGGATTACAAGTTAAACAAAACGATGAAGGAATTCACTTGTGTCAATCCAAGTATGCACTGGAGTTGGTCAAAAAGTTTGATCTTGAAAATTCTAAGGATTTTCCGACTCCAATGGGAACTAGCCATAAGGGACTTGGAAGTGAATCACATAGTGAGAATGTAGACGAGAAACTGTATCGCAGTATGATTGGAAGTCTACTATATCTCACGGCTAGTCGCCCGGATATATCCTTCAGTGTTGGGATTTGTGCGAGATATCAATCAGCACCGAAGGAGGTTCACCTGAAAGCGGTGAAACGGATCATCCGGTATATCAAAGGTACAATCAATTTCGGAATTTGGTATCCTATGGGAACGACTTTGGATATTGTTGGATACTCAGATGCCGATTGGGCTGGATCAGTGGATGACCGGAAAAGCACGAGTGGTGCATGCTTCTATCTTGGCCATTGCCTTGTTGCATGGCACAGTAAAAAGCAGAACTGCATAGCACTCTCGACTGCCGAAGCGGAGTACATTTCTGCAGGAAGTTGTTCAACCCAATTGATTTGGATGAAAAGCGTGTTGAGCGATTTCCGGATTTCAACATCTTCGGTAACCATTTTATGTGACAACACTAGTGCTATTAACATTTCTAAAAACCCTGTGTTGCACTCTAGAACAAAACATATTGAACTTAGATATCATTTTCTTAGAGAGCTAGTTGAATCAAACATTCTTCAACTGTCATATATTTCAACTGAGGATCAATTAGCTGATATCTTAACAAAACCTTTGGATCAAAAACGTTTTATTCACTTGCGTAAAGCAATTGGCATGCTTTCCTTGAAATAAACTCTTTTGAAACCTTTGCTTAGGTTAGGTTTTGTTTTTGTTTTTGTTTTGTTCTTTATCTATGTTTTGTACATAGGACATTAATTGAGCATAAATCATAATTGACTTTAATTGCATCCTTTTATGCATTTAGAAATTTATTATGCTTTTGATGTCATAATATTTCAATGTTGCAATGATCATTTACGTTAATTAAACCATCTTTTAAGTGATCAAAGTCAATTTCTCTCTCAATGATCTCTTGGTATAGTCATTATCATATTTGATTGCTTAGTCGAGTATGAATTCGAGATCAATGGTTTGGTTGAATACCTTATATATTAAATAATTGATAGCCAATTGAGGGGGAGTCAATGAAATGTAAAATGCTCAAAAGATGTGGAAAGAGTTACATCCCAATGAGGAGTGTGAAAACTACCACCACATGGAGAAAATGAAAGAAAAAAAAGATACTCCATGAATGAAAAGCAAATTTTTGTTTAAAAATGAAATGCATATTGAAATACTTGACTCAGTCGTATTTCATGGTTGGTATAAGGTGGGATTTTTAGTAAAAGATGCTCAAAGAGCCACTCCTTCAACAGATTGTCTAGATATATTATCTAACTTATCTGGGATTTCAAACATCTATTGATCTTGGTATTTCATTTTCTTTACCAAAATTGATGATTTGATAAAGGCATTACACATAAGATCAGGATAGATGTAATTGAAGTTGTTCAACTTTAAGTGTTTTAACTTTCGTAAATTTTCGTTTCATTTTTGGATATTTTTGATAGATTTTGCATAATCTATTTCTTGTTGTATGAAACGATGTCTTTTGTTTAAAGTTGACATGGTAAAGTGCTTACATACTTTTTCTGGATTTTATGGAATTTTTCTAAATTTTCTGGAGAAAAAGTTGAAGCCGATCCGGATCGGGGTAAGTGATCCGGATCCCGAACGCAGGATTCTTCCTGCGGGTAGCCGATCCGGATCACATTCTCGATCCGATCCGGATCACGGCTAGGGTTTTTATAAGAACAAAGAGGATTTGATTTCTTTTACCCTAATCTTTTGTTCTCAAGTCTCTAGAGCTTCTCTCTCTAGATTTCTTGCATTTTGGAGCTTCCAAACTCAAAGTTCTTCGGATTCAAGTAAGTTTTATTGATCAAAACTCGGTTTTTCACAGTTTTTCATCAAACGTGAGTTGAAATCTTGGATCTTTTTCGTTTGTGAATGGTTTTTGATCAAATTTCTTTTGAAATAAGAACTCTGGGTCAATTAGTTTTGCTTTTATGCTGGGTTTTCTCAAGATTAACGAGTTTTTAGGCTTCGATTTCTAAAAATTCGGTTTTAGGGCATAAAAGAGGAATTTTTGAAAATCATGGAATTGATCTATTTTTAAAATTCTTTTTGGAAAACTAATTTGATTCTTGGCTTCTCTACATGATTATGATTGTCTAGGTACAATTTTTCAAATTTTTCAAAATTGACGATTTTTCATGTGTTCTTGAGTTGGTTTTCACAGGACACTTTCTTAAACTCAAAGCACTAGATCAATGGCATTCTCCTGGATCATTTTCTACTGGTTCGATGGTACATACTCGAGCAACCAACAAACTGAAAAGAGCCAAGAAACTCCAACGAAAAGGTGAAGTGATGTTATAAGTGACACTGAACTTGAAGAAAACTGATGAAGTACACTGGGATATGTTGACAGATGATGATGATGATGAGGTATTGCCCACTAAATCTGAACAAAAAAAAGGAAAAGCACCCATGGACACTGGGAAAGCTCCTATGTCTGCTCCAACTATCTCTGTGAAACGGAAACGACTTGCTCGACGTTATGGATTAAGACGAGACACTAATATTGACACACCAATAGCTCCTGACTCTCCGCCACGTGTTGAAGAGGTAGTCGTTAATACTGACCGTCTTAGAGCCTTTGAACGACGTGAATGCATCGGAGAACGTCATGTCAACATTGAAGCCCTTCGCAATCATTCACCAGAATTTGGAACCTTAATTGAACAAGCTTCTCTTCTTCAAGTCTGCCGATTCCCTGAACTTCTAGGATATTGTTTGTATCGTGTGAGAACCTTCTACACGAATGCAGACATCTTCAAGAGGATGAAAATGGGTCTATGCATTTCTATACAAATATCCAAGGAATGAAGATTAAGATCACTCCGCAATTGATTGGTGAAGTGCTTGGAATGGAATCTAGCACATCGGGGCTTAACTTTTTGAAAGGAAAAAGTTTGACAACTGCATTGTGGCAAACTGTGATCGACAGGATCTGTTTGGAAGGAACTAAATCAGTTGACGGCAAAGTGTCAGATCCAAACATCTACGACTGGAGTACCGTTTTCTAAACTTCATAACATGTTACAACATTCTTCCCAACATGCAGACCAAGGTTGTGAGATGGGAGCGACTGCTATTCCTATATCTCATAGGACATCCCTCTGAGGCTATTGGATTGAACATGAATATTCCCTATATAATTTGGAATAGAATGTCAAGATATGTTGTGCATCCTCATCCTTCTGAGCGACTTCCGTTTCCTCTATCATCATGAGGATCTTAAGAAAGTTTGACATTGATGTAAGCTCAACATCATATCAGCACAGTTGCGGATGATAGATGAATCAACAATTGTGAAGTCACTTCACAAATTGCCTCATGTTATTGGAAAGAAACCTTGTGACGGCACCTCGGCCTCAACATCTCGACAAGAACCCGGCACAGATGATGAAGCATCATTGACTTCGATCTTCAAGTTGCAACAACAACTATCTGTCAAGCAAGAACAGATCTTGAAAGAACAACAAAGAATTTGCAATGAGCTTGAGATATCACAGCAGCTCACATTACCATCACGAAAAAGTCAATTCAATGCACAAGCGATGACAAAGATGTTCTACAAGCTGGGTTGCACAAGTTCTGAAGACTCAGATTCTGACAACTGATTCTTTTTGACTCATTTCTTTTTGTGCAGGATTTTTAGGTTTTAGTCTTATTGATACTTTTAGTTTAGTTCTCAGTTTGTGCATATTAATAGATTTTTTTTACTCTCCTTACATATTGTAGCTCTTGCTACGTTTTGGCTTTGTTTTGTGACAAAAAGGGGGAGAGAGTTAGAGAGAACTTAACAAGAACTTTGAACAATGAACAATGATTGTGAATATCAAGGTAAGTATGACTTCAACTCAACTTTGGTTTTTCTTTTGTGATTTGTGACATGCCTCTATACTAACTATTCGACTAACTATTTGGGCATGTAATATGACTAACAAGTTGATGTTGGACTAACATACTTTGACATTTGGTTTTCAACTGCTTAGAAGATATGTTGGTTTTAACTATGATTCTCTTACATATCTGAATTTTTCAAATGTCATGATGAGAATAAACTCTATCTCTGTATTTGGTTTTGTATGTTTCAATTCTTGAGGTATCTAACGATTTTGTTTGTCAAGAATGTTTTCTGTGTGCAGAGATTACAGATGTCTAAGTCTAGAGTCTGTTCTAGGAGTTTATCTCATGTTTTTAATTTCTGGATCTCTTTTGTAAATTTTTGTTGTATGGTGATAGCAACAAAAATATCTTTTTGAATTTTCTTTTGTGGATTTGTGTTTTGTCACGAAACCGCCAAAGGGGGAGATTGTTACGGAATTTGAGTTGGCGTATTTCGTGAATGTATTAAGTCTTGAAGATTGAAGATGAAGAAACTTTGGATCATATACCTCAATCTCAAGAAAGAAGAATTCAAAAGGATCAGGTACGTTTAACTAAAGATTTTTGATGATCCGAATACTTCTTATAGTGTAGAAACACCTGGAAGAGGTTTTAATTGCTTAAACATCAAAAACTGGACATGGGACATGTTCAGGATCCGGATCGTGGCTTGCAATCCGGATCCCGAAGGGTGTTCGTTCATACACTGGTTCAATCCGGATCGCAGCATCCTCTGATCCGGATCCCGAACACTAGTTTTACCTGTTGCTTCCTCGATCCGGATCAGGAATTGCAATCCGGATCCCGAACATGATGTTTTGGTAAAACTGTATGAACGATCCGGATCGGGGACTACGATCCGGATCCCGAACAGGCAATTTTCTGGAAACCGTCTTTTGTGCTTCTGCAATCCGGATCGCCAAATCCAATCCGGATCGCCGTCGGTAAAACTTTCCAGAAAAGGCTGTTTTTGATCCGTATATTCTTCCTAGGGTTTCTAACCTATAAATAGCCCTTATTCATTTCTAGGGCATCCAAATAGCCGTCATATTAAAATATAGCCGAAAAGAAAAATCCACATATAGAGAAGAAAGGAAATCAATAGATTTATTCTATGTTTCTTCATCTATATTGATTGATTTGATTCTAGGTTTTCCATACTCACATTTTGAGTAGAATCAAATCAATGAATACTTAGATGGTATTTCCGATCTATCTTTAATCTAAGTATTCGGCGGATCATCACCACCCAAACAAACAACGATTTACCCCAAAATCGGCGCGTGGACTCGCGTGGCCTTGTGGATTCAAGGTGCAACCGCTCTCGTGGATTCGGAGCGAGGTACGTTCGTGGATTCGAAGCGTGCCATTGGGTGAAGACCGTGGATTCGGTCGGACGTCGTGGACTCGACGTTGGACGCTGTGGATTCAGCGTTGGGCGCGGATCGTGGATTCGAGAAGCGTCGTGGAGCGAGCGGGAAGATCTACTAGGAGCGTATGGTAAAAGGTTGAGTCGTCTGTGAGTACGTTATATCACCTTGTACGTGTGTTAATTCTAGTGGATTTCGCCGTGTTATCGGTCCCGTGGTTTTTTACTCCGGTTTGGAGTTTTTCCACGTAAAAATCTTGCGTGTTATTTTATTTTTCCGCATTGGGTTTATTTGCGCAATGATTTTTTGAGTGTTTACTGTTTACACCTATTCACCCCCTTTAGGTATTTTTTTCCCCTATTTAGATCCATATTATTATAACCCAACAATATTATGTCCATTCTTTATAATTTATATCAAAAATATTTTTAAAATAATAAAATTATATTAAAATTATTTTTTTTATATAAAATAAAAATAATTTGGTCATTTTATTCTCTTCATTAACATCGTAACTCTCTTAAAATATTTTTAAAAATTTTAAGAGGATAAAATATAGATTTTTAAAAGTCATATAACAAAAATGAAAAACGAATTTTTACAATAGGAATTTTTGTATTTTTGCCTATTATATATATACATAGACATGTACACCTACATATAGGTACATACCAAAATTTGTATGCTTGTATGTATCAAATCTAATTTCCTTTTCCAATAGCTTGAGGTGAGTTTATTAGGATAGATCAATCTCCCTATATGCAATCTTTGAGTTCTCGGCTGGTACATACACACACACACACAAAAAAAAAAAAAAAAAAAAAAAAAAAAAAAAATTGTATACAGCTCCATGTAAATATATCGAATAGCAAATATATTCCTACAAAGTTCAACTTTTCATAGTTATTCCTTGAAAAATCCAACGATATTCATATATATTTCTATCATCCATCTCTATTAGAAAAATCTAGTTAACTATATGTTAAATATTTAATCTTGGTTAGTTAGTGAGGTAAATTTATCTTTTTACCCTTTCAGATATTTTTATATTATTTTAATAGTTAGAATTTTTGAAAGGATATTTTTGAAATGATAAAACTGTCATTTCACATATAGTCTGTTAAAAAATAAACAATGAACTAACGGTAATAAACCGGAGGGATATATATATGAATAACTTAGAATTTTTGAAAAAATAAATATAAAGAATTAACTTATTAGAAGTATATCTACTATTCGATATGTTTACGGGGAGACAATCAACAAAAAAATATTTGGAGATGTATATATAATGACATACTAGTACAAATATGTACTTTTTCCAATTCTCTAGCTACCTGCTATGTACTCAAACAATTTGTAATGAAAGTATTGTGCAAGTGTTACTCTTCTTGATCTGTTCCACCACTCAACAAAACTAATGCGTCGTCAACGATTGAAGAGACAGTTTTTCGATGCCGGCTCAGCCCGACGCTGCCTGAGAAGACATGGAAGCATTCGAGATCCGACGTGGTGTCCGCCACGGACTCCAGCAGCTTCTCCATCTCCAAATCCCTGAATAGTTTGAGATATTTCTCATGAGAATGCATCAACCAAATGGCTTGTAAAATGACGAATCGCCGTATTCTTGGCACTTTGATTTCTGGGTACTTGAAGTCCTTCAGTATCTTCACGAGCTTCTCCACGTAGTCGGCCTCCTTGATGCCGGCTCGCTCTAGTTCGGCTGCGAATTGCTCAGAGCTCATGAATTTGCAGATTTGTATGGTGACACCAATTGATACCTCCAGTAATTTTCCTGTTTCTTTCATAGTTGCTCTCAATACCTGCATACAAAATGCGATAAAATAAAGAGATTTTTTACATGAATCTTCACGTTCTACTAAATATATGTAAAACAAAATTAATGATTTTCACTGGTACAATAGCTGAAATTCTATGAAATATCTCAACTGTCCACTTGTAGTGTCATCTTGTCACAGATTAAAGGCTTTATAGAAAGAAAATTTTCTTCTTCAAGATATCATGGACTAATTATACTTCTTAATTAACACCGGTTAATTGTAACTGTTCAGTTCACTAGAAAATTTTGTTTATGTTCTTGTAGAAACCTACAATATTAGACATTAACTTGGGGAAATTTCTACATAGATCTCTAAATTTTAAGAAAACTGTGAATCAAGTCTAACGGGAAGAGCCGAGAATCGTGAATCAAGTCTAACGGAATTTTCGACTCGGCTTAGTGGAATCGCACTTGTCCAAATACGCAATCGCTAGACTAGCCGCATCAGTTTGGCAGAATAGCGGGTATAACTTTCGTTATTCCTGCTTTATCCCCAAATCAAACATAAAAACAACATATTCAGGAATAAATACAGAAGATACAATCACTAACTCAAGAACATTCATATCTATATATGTATCTTATTTTAAAAGATTTTATGACATTAGAGTGATCCAGAGAAAGCAGATGTGCTGAAAACGTAAACTAAGATCATAGCATTTTTGTGTGTTTGGTTGTAGTATTATACTATTGCATAAAGCCAATTTTTAGAACAGACAGTAGAGTGTATGGTATACATGATGCTTCTGTTTTGTATTTCTGCGAAAGTAAAAAATCGCACAAAGAAGGAGAACAAAGAAGGAGAAGAAGACTTTTTATTGTTTTAATTGGAACCATTTGTTGGACAGCCAAGTAATTTCTACATATTCTTAGACCAAACACATCCTAAATTTTATTTGTAGTGCCGGAAGTTCAGCGATTAGTATAATATATCTTGATTTCTTAATTTATTAGCTGAGTCCTCTAACTTGCAACGACATCTTCTATGTTCATTGTAAAAGATATTGATGGAAGGATGTGTATATTTTGTTGGACTTGCCCATTCTCATTACTCAACAGTGGGTACATGCTATATGATCTAACAGAGAAACGGCCTAATCTATTTTATCTGTTCAAGTATAAAGAGGAGGAGGTTCTGAAATCTTACAGTGGGCATTGCTGCAGAAATCTGGTTGAGCCGGTAGGCGGATTCGGCGCCGGAATAAGCACACAAATTCCGCAAAATCCTGGACGCGTTCAGCTGCAATTCCGGGTTCGCCAGCGCGCCGATAAGCCGGCCCAAAACATCATCCTTCTTCAAGATCAGCACACAATTCTTTCTGCTCTCCAGCGTCAGCATCGCCAGCGCGTCCCCTGCCTCCGCGCTCACCGAGTTCACGGACGCAAACTCCGGCTTGAAGAAAATAGCGCAGAGAAGCTTCACGATGCCGCCCGTGCTGCCGATCCGCTCCTTTGCGGTCTCGTCCATCGCCAGGCCGGTCAGGATCTCGATGGCGAGCTTCTGCAGCACGATATGTCTCTCGCCGCACTGCAGGATCTCCCGGATGTTGCTGACCGTGAACACGTTCTCCGATATCTCCTGCCGCAACATTTTTCCCGTGCTACCTGTAGCGCTCACCAGCATCTTCACCACGTGCAGCGCCCGCTTGACCGCCCGAATCTGCGACTCCGGCGCGTGCTCGTTGCGCAGCAGCCCCTGCTTCGCGTTCGTGAAGTCGACGATCCTCGCGAGGAGCCCCCGCGCGTTCCCGATCTTGAAGCAGTTATCGTGGTCTTTGGCGAGCTTCTTCAGTATCAGCAGGCCGAGCAGGTTGAACACCGCGAACTCGTAGTTCCCATCAGCAGCAGCAGTAGCAGTAGCAGTAGCAGTAGCAGTAGCAGTAGCCTCTGCGCTCCTGCTTGCGCTGGCAGCCCTCCCGCCGCCGGTGTAGAGCAGCGAGGCGATCGATTCCATGGCGCCCGGGATGCCCGCAACGCGGAGCGCGTTCTGCCGCCTCCCCGCGAGCTTCGACACGACCTCTGCCGCGCACCGCCGGATCTCTTCCTCATTGGGGTTCTTCCAGTTCAGCATTTCGATCAGCCGCTCGATTGCCCGCGTCGACGTGCCGATCTTCCGCAGCGTCTCGACCGCGAAGCTCTCGCTCCTCGCAAACTGCTGCAGGATGCGGGCCCCGATGAGCTGCTCGTCGGGGAATTCGGAGTCCAGCAGCTCGGCCGCAAACGTCACCAGGTCCATCTTGATCCCGTCGAATATGCTGCCTTGGATACACTGCGAGTACGCGTCGTAGAAGAACCGGCGGATTGACACGATGCCGGCCGCACCGAGCTCGCTCTCCATGCTCACCTGCTGCAGCATCCCGCAGTAGGAGATTTTCCAAGTCCAGTAAATTTTTTCAACCAGGAACATCAGGGCTTCGGCGAGGGCCAGGCCGTAGAACAGGTCGAGCGCGAGCTCCCGGTTCCTGGTTTCGTTCGTCTTCTCGCCGTAGTCATGCGGGACGAGGCGCAACATCGAAAGCGTCACGCAGGACACCGCCGAGGCGATCTGGAGCCCTTTCAGCGCGCGGCTGATGTTCTTCGATATGAAGACCCAGCCGGTGTACGGCACCAGCGGGACTTCCGGCGGGTGCCACGTCCGTTGCGTGCCGTACCGGACGAGCTGCTTCTGGAATTCCGCGGCCCGCTGCTGCTCTTCCTCGGCGGCAATCTGCCGCCTGCGGTCGCCTTCCAGACGGTTCACGGAGGCGGAATCGAACACGGTCTTTACTGCCCGGACGATGAAGCGGGAGCTGGACTTGATCGCATGGAAGCTGTATCTGTTGAAATTCCCAACTATTAATTAGAATAAAAAATTAACACCGGAGCAGCTTCAGCTTTTATAGAAAGAAATTAATGGCCGGTTTTTTTTTTTGTATTTTGTTATTCATTCTATATGATATCAGAGCGAGCGAGACAAAGAGTTAAGTTATATATATATATATATATATAATAATACCTGCCGGCGGCCGTGAGAGTCCAGGTGGCCTGGTGCTGCCACTCGAGCTCGTGGCTGCGGCTGAAGATCCGGGTGCCCTCGCTGATGAGGATGACGGTGACGTACCAGAAGTCCTTGGCAAGGAGCGAGGTCGCAAAGCCGCCGAGGAGGACAACGGTGGCCCAGATGAAGGCGAGGGTGCCGAGGCCGCTGGCCGCCTTCTCCAGCACCGCGAGCCGGAGAGCAAAAAGGGTGATCTTCTTCTCGGGGGCCTGGAAGTCGCCGTCCCTTAGGCGGCGCGGCGTCGGATCGCTCGGCTCTTTCTGCGGCCTGAAATAGTCCAAGCTGCCGCCGCTACCGTTCACGTCGCCCACGATCTCCAACCGGATGCTTCCCCCATTCCCCTCCCTTGTTGCATCCTTGTTCAACTTCATTACTTCTGAAGCATAAAATGTTATTTTCACGTAGATAATTAGTATACTTATATTAATTGTAGCTTTGAAATTGTCAACGGTCATATATCGCTTAGCTATGTCTTATTGTCTTCATGGGCACAATACATACTAACACGATGCTGCCGAGTATTAAAAAAAAAAAAAAAAAAAAAAAAAAAAAAAAATACTATTCTCTTAATAATAAGGGAACTTCCAGGATGATGTAAAAAAATTATTGCAGGGATTTAGGCTTGCGTGTAAGATGGCAGAGTTCGTTTGTATTCAGTTTGACCACGTGGTGGATATTTCTATTCACCGATCTTTGTTCGGATTTTTTCAATTTATTTTATTTTATTTTATTTTTTGTTTTGTTTTGATGTTCTCTCTTTCCTCTCTTTTTCCTCATGACTTTTCAAATTACTGTCTTTTCTTTTTAAAACTTTCTTCTAGAGGAAGCTTATATTGGAATTATATTGGAATTGAATGAAATGGGAATAAGAGAGATATCTCTTTTATCTTTTTAAATATACTAAAAATTAATCGGTATAATTTATTTCAGTATAATTAGAATAAGTGAGAATTATTATTCTCATTTTTTTCAACCATTATTTTATTTTTTTTTTAAATACCCTCCCATGTCTACCGAGGCACCATCTTTCACCTCATTATTATATAATAAAGTTTGAAGGCAAAAAAGTTATTTAAAACAACTAATACTCTTTATTCTTTTTATTCCTCATTATCATACCAAACATAAAATCTCTTATCCCTCGAATTATCTCAAATACTTTTTTATACTAGTTTCGTACTTTATACTTAACCCTAGAATAGCTAGTTCTGTCTTATCCCGTTACCAAACGGCCGAGTAAGTACTTATACTGAAAATACTTTTCTTTTTATTTATTTTTGGAAAAATTGTACTTACTTAGGCCCCTCAATTATTTTATCTAACTAATAGCTCTAATTTTTAATTATTTTACTCTTATTTATTAAAAAATAATTAAAATCATCAAATCCGATAAAATATTAATAAATTTAATAAAATTTTAATTTAGTTGGATAAAATAATTTCAAAAAAGAAATTTAAAAGTTATAGGATATAATTAAAAAAGTACATTTTGAGAGGTCCTTTCGTGCTACGCTTCTTGATAGCTTATGCTATTGTTGAAAGTGTCCAAACATTTTTACATGTACCTCTTATTTTTACTTCTTTTGAAATCTGACTTTTTATAGTCTGTATTATTTTTTTAAAAAAATAAAGATGGATGTAATTTTCAATAAAAAATACTTTGTGTATAAATAAATTTTATAA
>CM054951.1:2420090-2500994 GCA_029168755.2 Tillandsia fasciculata | reverse complement strand
ACGTCATGTCAACATTGAAGCCCGCAATCACTCACCAGAATTTGGAACCTTAATTGAGCAAGCTTCTCTTCTTCAAGTCTGCCGATTCCCTGAACTTCTAGGATATTGTTTGTATCGTGTGAGAACCTTCTACACGAATGCAAGACATCTTCAAGAGGATGAAATGGGTCTAATGCACTTCTATACAAACATCCAAGGAATGAAGATTAAGATCACACCGCAATTAATTGGTGAAGTCCTTGGAATGGAATCTAGCACATCGGGGCTTAAACTTTTTGGAAAGGAAAAAGTTTGACAACTGCATTGTGGCAAACTGTGATCGACAGGATCTGTTTGGAAGGAACTAAATCAGTTGACGGCAAGAGTGTCTGATCCAAACATCTACGACTGGAGTACCGATTTCTAAACTTCATAACATGTTATACATTCTGCCCAACATGCAGACCAAGGTTATAGATGGGAGAGACTGCTGCTATTATATCTCATAGGTCATCCCTCTGAGGCTATTGGATTGAACATGAATATTCCCTATATAATCTGGAACAGAATGTCAAGATATATCGTGCATCCTCATCCTTCTGAGCGACTTCCGTTTCCTCTACTCATCATGAGGATCTTAAGAAAGTTTGACATTGATGTAAGCTCAACATCATATCAGCACAGTTGCGGATGATAGATGAATCAACAATTGTGAAGTCACTTCACAAATTACCTCATGTTATTGGAAAGAAACCTTGTGACGGCACCTCGGCCTCAACGTCTCGACAAGAACCGGACAGATGATGAAGCATCATTGACTTCGATCTTCAAGTTGCAACAACAACTATCTGTCAAGCAAGAACAGATCTTGAAAGAGCAACAAAAAATTTGCAATGAGCTTGAGATAGTCACGGCAGCTCACATTACTATCACTAAAAAGGTCAATTCTGTGACAAGCGATTGACAAAGATTTTCTACAAGATGGGTTGCACAAGTTCTGAAGATTCAGATTCTGACAACTGATTCTTTTTGACTCATTTCTTTTTGTGCAGGATTTTTAGGTTTTAGTCTTATTGATACTTTTAGTTTAGTTCTCAGTTTGTGCATATTAATAGATTTTTTTACTCTCCTTACATATTGTAGCTCTTGCTACGTTTTGGCTTTGTTTTGTGACAAAAAGGGGGAGAGAGTTAGAGAGAGAGTTAACAATGAACTTTGAACAATGAACAATGATTGTGAATATCAAGGTAAGTATGACTTCAACTCAACTTTGGTTTTTCTTTGTGATTTGTGACATGCCTCTATACTAACTATTCGACTAACTATTTGGGCATGTAATATGACTAACAAGTTGATGTTGGACTAACATACTTTGACATTTGGTTTTCACTGCTTAGAAGATATGTTGGTTTTAACTATGATTCTCTTACATATCTGAATTTTTCAAATGTCATGATGAGAATAAACTCTATCTCTGTATTTGGTTTTTTTATGTTTCAATTCTTGAGGTATCTAACGATTTTGTTTGTCAAGAATGTTTTCTGTGTGCAGAGATTACAGATGTCTAAGTCTAGAGTCTGTTCTAGGAGTTTATCTCATGTTTTTAATTTCTGGATCTCTTTTGTAAATTTTTGTTGTATGGTGATAGCAACAAAAATATCTTTTTGAATTTTTTTGTGGATTTGTGTTTTGTCACGAAACCGCCAAAGGGGAGATTGTTACGGAATTTGAGTTGGCGTATTTCGTGAATGTATTAAGTCTTGAAGATTGAAGATGAAGAAACTTTGGATCGTATACCTCAATCTCAAGAAAGAAGAATTCAAAAGGATCAGGTACGTTTAACTAAAGATTTTTGATGATCCGAATACTTCTTATAGTGTAGAAACACCTGGAAGAGGTTTTAATTGCTTAAACATCAAAAACTGGACATGGGACATGTTCAGGATCCGGATCGAGCTCGGCAATCCGGATCCCGAAGGGTGTTCGTTCATACACTGGTTCAATCCGGATCGCAGCATCCTCTGATCCGGATCCCGAACACTAGTTTTACCTTTTGCTTCCTCGATCCGGATCAGGAATTGCAATCCGGATCCCGAACATGATGTTTTGGTAAAACTGTATGAACGATCCGGATCGGGGACTACGATCCGGATCCCGAACAAGCAATTTTCTGGAAATCGTCTTTTGTGCTTCTGCAATCCGGATCGCCAAATCCAATCCGGATCGCCGTCGGTAAAACTTTCCAGAAAAGGCTGTTTTTGATCCGTATATTCTTCCTATGGTTTCTAACCTATAAATAGCCCTATATTCATTTTCTAGGGCATCCCAAATAGCCGTCATAAAAATATAGCCGAACGGAAAAATCCACATATAGAGAAGAAAGGAAATCAATAGATTTATTCTATGTTTCTTCATCTATATTGATTGATTTGATTCTAGGTTTTCCATACTCACATTTTGAGTAGAATCAAATCAATGAATACTTAGATGGTATTTCCGATCTATCTTAATCTAAGTATTCGGCGGATCATCACCACCCAAACAAACAACGATTTACCCCAAAATCGGCGCGTGGACTCGCGTGGCCTTGTGGATTCAAGGTGCAACCGCTCTCGTGGATTCGGAGCGAGGTACGTTCGTGGATTCGAAGCGTGCCATTGGGTGAAGACCGTGGATTCGGTCGGACGTCGTGGACTCGACGTTGGACGCTGTGGATTCAGCGTTGGGCGCGGATCGTGGATTCGAGAAGCGTCGTGGAGCGAGCGGGAAGATCTACTAGGAGCGTATGGTAAAAGGTTGAGTCGTCTGTGAGTACGTTATATCACCTTGTACGTGTGTTAATTCTAGTGGATTTCGCCGTGTTATCGGTCCCGTGGTTTTTTACTCCGGTTTGGAGTTTTTCCACGTAAAAATCTTGCGTGTTCTTTTATTTTTCCGCATTGGGTTTATTGCGCAATGATTTTTTGAGTGTTTATTGTTTACACCTATTCACCCCCCTCTAGGTGTTTTTTCCCCTATTTAGATCCATATTATTATAACCCAACAATGGTATGTCCATTCTTTATAATTTATATCAAAAATATTTTTAAAATAATAAAATTATATTAAAATTATTATTTTTTTATAAAATAAAAATAATTTGGTCATTTCACTCTCTTCATTAACATCGTAATTCTCTAAAAATATTTTTAAAAATTTTAAGAGGATAAAATATAGATTTTTAAAAGTCATATAGCAAAAATGAAAAAGAAATTTTTATAATAGGAATTTTTGTATTTTTGCCTATTATATATATAAATAGACATGTACACCTACATATACGTACATACAAAAATTTGTATGCCTGTTTGTATCAAATCGAATTTTCTATTCCAATAGCTTGAGGTGAGTTTATTAGGGTAGATCAATCTTCCTATATGCAATCTTTGAGTTCTCGGCTGGTGCGCGCGCGCGCACACACACAAAAAAAAAGAAAAAGAAAAAAAGGGTTAATTGTATACGATTCCATGTAAACATATCGAATAGCAGATATATTTTTATAAAGTTCAACTTTTTATATTTATCTCTTGAAAAATTCAACGTTATTCATATATATATCTCTATTATCTATCTCTATTAGAAAAATCTAATTAATTATAGGTTAAATATTTAATCTTAGTTAGTTAGTGATGTAATTTATCTTTTTACCCTTCTAGATATTTTTATATTATTTTAATAATTGAGATTTTTAAAAAAATATTTTTGAAAGGGTAAAACTGTTATTTCACATATAGTTGGTTAAAAAATAAACAATGAACTAACGGTAATAAATTGGAGGGATACATATGAATAACTTAGGACTTTTGAAAAAATAAATATAAAAAATTAATGTTTGTAGAAATATATCTACTATTCGATATGTTTACAGAAAGACGTACACAATCAACCCCAAAAATACAAATATTTACTTTTTCCAATTCTCTAGCTACCTGCTATGTACTCAAACAATTTTGTAATGAAAGTATTGTGCAAGTGTTACTCTTCTTGATCTGTTCCACCACTCAACAAAACTAATGCGTCGTCAACGATTGAAGAGACAGTTTTTCGATGCCGACTCAGCCCGACGCTGCCTGAGAAGACATGGAAGCATTCGAGATCCGACGTGGTGTCCGCCACGGACTCCAGCAGCTTCTCCATCTCTAAATCCCTGAATAGTTTGAGATATTTCTCATGAGAATGCATCATCCAAATGGCTTGTAAAATGACGAATCGCCGTATTCTTGGCACTTTGATTTCTGGGTACTTGAAGTCCTTCAGTATCTTCACGAGCTTCTCCACGTAGTGGGCCTCCTTGATGCCGGCTCGCTCTAGTTCGGCTGCGAATTGCTCAGAGCTCATGAATTTGCAGATTTGTATGGTGACACCAATTGATACCTCCAGTAATTTTCCTGTTTCTCTCATAGTTGCTCTCAATACCTGCATACAATATGGGATAAAATAAAGAGATTTTTTACATGAATCTTCACGTTCTACTAAATATATGTAAAACAAAATTAATGATTTTCACTGGTACAATAGCTGAAATTCTATGAAATATCTCAACTGTCCACTTGTAGTGTCATCTTGTCACAGATTAAAGGCTTTATAGAAAGAAAATTTTCTTCTTCAAGATATCATGGACTAATTATACTTCTTAATTATTAACACCGGTTAATTGTAACTGTTCAGTTCACTAGAAAATTTTGTTTATGTTCTTGTAGAAACCTACAATATTAGACATTAACTTGGGGAAATTTCTACATGGATCTCTAAATTTTAAGAAAACTGTGAATCAAGTCTAACGGGAAGAGCCGAGAACCGTGAATCAAGTCTAACGGAATTTTCGACTCGGCTTAGTGGAATCGCACTTCTCCAAATACGCAATCGCTAGACTAGCCGCATCAGTTTGGCAGAATAGCGGGTATAACTTTCGTTATTCCTGCTTTATCCCCAAATCAAAAATAAAAACAACATATTCAGGAATAAATATAGAAGATCCAATCAGTAACTCAAGAACATTCATATCTATATATGTATCTTATTTTAAAAGATTTTATGACATTAGAGTGATCCAGAGAAAGCAGATGTGCTCAAAACGTAAACTAAGATCATTGCCATTTAACATTTTTGATGTGAATACTAGCATTTATGTGTGTTTGGTTGTAGTATTATACTATTGCATAAAGCAATTTTCAGAACAGACAGTAGAGTGTATGATATATATGATGCTTCTGTTTTGTATTTCTGCGAAGGTAAAAAAATCGCACAAAGAAGGAGAACAAAGAAGGAGAAGAAGACTTTTTATTGTTTTAATTGGAACCATTTGTTGGACAGCCAAGTAATTTCTACATATTCTTAGACCAAACACATCCTAAATTTTATTTGTAGTGCCGGAAGTTCAGCGATTCGTATAATATATCTTGATTTCTTAATTTATTAGCTGAGTCCTCTAACTTGCAACGACATCTTCTATGTTCATTGTAAAAGATATTGATGGAAGGATGTGTATATTTTGTTGGACTTGCCCATTCTCATTACTAAAATAGTGGGTACATGCTATATGAACTAACAGAGAAACGGCCTAATCTATTTTACTCTGTTCAAGTATAAAGAGGAGGAGGTTCTGAAATCTTACAGTGGGCATTGCTGCAGAAATCTGGTTGAGCCGGTAGGCGGATTCGGCGCCGGAATAAGCACACAAATTCCGCAAAATCCTGGACGCGTTCAGCTGCAATTCCGGGTTCGCCAGCGCGCCGATAAGCCGGCCCAAAACATCATCCTTCTTCAAGATCAGCACACAATTCTTTCTGCTCTCCAGCGTCAGCATCGCCAGCGCGTCCCCTGCCTCCGAGCTCACCGAGTTCACGGACGCAAACTCCGGCTTGAAGAAAATAGCGCAGAGAAGCTTCACGATGCCGCCCGTGCTGCCGATCCGCTCCTTTGCGGTCTCGTCCATCGCCAGGCCGGTCAGGATCTCGATGGCGAGCTTCTGCAGCACGATATGTCTCTCGCCGCACTGCAGGATCTCCCGGATGTTGCTGACCGTGAACACGTTCTCCGATATCTCCTGCCGCAACATTTTTCCCGTGCTACCTGTAGCGCTCACCAGCATCTTCACCACGTGCAGCGCCCGCTTGACCGCCCGAATCTGCGACTCCGGCGCGTGCTCGTTGCGCAGCAGCCCCTGCTTCGCGTTCGTGAAGTCGACGATCCTCGCGAGGAGCCCCCGTGCGTTCCCGATCTTGAAGCAGTTATCGTGGTCTTTGGCGAGCTTCTTCAGTATCAGCAGGCCGAGCAGGTTGAACACCGTGAACTCGTAGTTCCCATCAGCAGCAGCAATAGCAGTAGCCTCTACGCTCCTGCTTGCGCTGGCAGCCCTCCCGCCGCCGGTGTAGAGCAGCGAGGCGATCGATTCCATGGCGCCCGGGATGCCCGCAACGCGGAGCGCGTTCTGCCGCCTCCCCGCGAGCTTCGACACGACCTCTGCCGCGCACCGCCGGATCTCTTCCTCATTGGGGTTCTTCCAGTTCAGCATTTCGATCAGCCGCTCGATTGCCCGCGTCGACGTGCCGATCTTCCGCAGCGTCTCGACCGCGAAGCTCTCGCTCCTCGCAAACTGCTGCAGGATGCGGGCCCCGATGAGCTGCTCGTCGGGGAATTCGGAGTCCAGCAGCTCGGCCGCAAACGTCACCAGGTCCATCTTGATCCCATCGAATATGCTGCCTTGGATACACTGCGAGTACGCGTCGTAGAAGAACCGGCGGATTGACACGATGCCGGCCGCACCGAGCTCGCTCTCCATGCTCACCTGCTGCAGCATCCCGCAGTAGGAGATTTTCCAAGTCCAGTAAATTTTTTCAACCAGGAACATCAGGGCTTCGGCGAGGGCCAGGCCGTAGAACAGGTCGAGCGCGAGCTGCCGGTTCCTGGTTTCGTTCGTCTTCTCGCCGTAGTCATGCGGGACGAGGCGCAACATCGAAAGCGTCACGCAGGACACCGCCGAGGCGATCTGGAGCCCTTTCAGCGCGCGGCTGATGTTCTTCGATATGAAGACCCAGCCGGTGTACGGCACCAGCGGGACTTCCGGCGGGTGCCACGTCCGTTGCGTGCCGTACCGGACGAGCTGCTTCTGGAATTCCGCGGCCCGCTGCTGCTCTTCCTCGGCGGCAATCTGCCGCCTGCGGTCGCCTTCCAAACGGTTCACGGAGGCGGAATCGAACACGGTCTTTACTGCCCGGACGATGAAGCGGGAGCTGGACTTGATCGCATGGAAGCTGTATCTGTTGAAATTCCCAAGTATTAATTAGAATAAAAAATTAACACCGGAGCAGCTTCAGCTTTTATAGAAAGAAATTAATGGCCGGTTTTTTTTTTTTTTTTTGTATTTATTATTCATTCTATATGATATCAGGGCGAGCGAGACAAAGAGTTAAGTTATATATATATATATATATATATATATAATAATACCTGCCGGCGGCCGTGAGAGTCCAGGTGGCCTGGTGCTGCCACTCGAGCTCGTGGCTGCGGCTGAAGATCCGGGTGCCCTCGCTGATGAGGATGACGGTGACGTACCAGAAGTCCTTGGCAAGGAGCGAGGTCGCAAAGCCGCCGAGGAGGACAACGGTGGCCCAGATGAAGGCGAGGGTGCCGAGGCCGCTGGCCGCCTTCTCCAGCACCGCGAGCCGGAGAGCAAAAAGGGTGATCTTCTTCTCGGGGGCCTGGAAGTCGCCGTCCCTTAGGCGGCGCGGCGTCGGATCGCTCGGCTCTTGCTGCGGCCTGAAATAGTCCAAGCTGCCGCCGCTACCGTTCACGTCGCCCACGATCTCCAACCGGATGCTTCCCCCATTCCCTCCCTTGTTGCATCCTTGTTCAACTTCATTACTTCTGAAGCATAAAATGTTATTTTCACGTAGATAAGTATACTTATATTAATTGTAGCTTTGAAATTGTCAACGGTCATATATCGCTTAGCTATGTCTTATTGTCTTCATGGGCACAATACATACTAACACGATGCTGCCGAGTATTAAAAAAAAAAAAAAAAAAAAAAAAAAAAAAAAAAACGATTCTCTTAATAATAAGGGAACTTCCAGGATGATGTAAAAAAATTATTGCAGGGATTTAGGCTTGCGTGTAAGATGGCAGAGTTCGTTTGTATTCAGTTTGACCACGTGGTGGATATTTCTATTCACCGATCTTTGTTCGGTTTTTTCAATTTATTTTATTTTATTTTATTTTTTGTTTTGTTTTGATGTTCTCTCTTTCCTCTCTTTTTCCTCATGACTTTTCAAATTACTGTCTTTTCTTTTTAAAACTTTCTTCTAGCGGAAGCTTATATTGGAATTGAATGAAATGGGAATAAGAGGGATATCTCTCTTATCTTTTTAAATATATCAAAAATTAATTGGTATAATTTGTTTCAATACAATTAAAATAAGTGAGAATTATTATTTTTATTTTTTTCAACCATCATTTTATTTTTTTCTTAAATACCCTCTCATGTCTACCGAGGCACCATCTCTCATCTCATTATTATATAATAAAGTTTGAGGGCAAAAAGGTTATTTAAAACAACTAATACTCTTTATTCTTTTTATTTCTCATTATCATACCAAATACAAAATTTCTTAGCCCTCGAATTATCTCAAATATTTTTTTACACTAGTTCCGTATTTTATACTTAATCCTGAAATAGCTAGTTCTGTCTTATTCCGTTACCAAACGACCCGAGTAAGGACTTATTCTGAAAATACTTTTCTTTTTATTTATTTTTGGAAAAATTGTACTTACTTAGGCCCCTCAATTATTTTATCTAACTAATAGCTCTAATTTTTAATTATTTTACTGTTATTTATTAAAAAATAATTAAAATCATCAAATCTGATAAAATATTAATAAATTTAATAAAATTTTAATTTAGTTGGATAAAATAATTTCAAGAAAGAAATTTAAAAGTTATAGGATATAATTAAAAAAGTACATTTTGAGAGGTCCTTTCGTGCTACGCTTCTTGATAGCTTATGCTATTGTTGAAAGTGTCCAAACATTTTTGCATGTACGTCTCTATTTTACTTCTTTGAAATCTTATTTTTTATATTCTTTATTATTTTTTTTAAAAAAATAAAGATGATGTAATTTTCAATAAAAAATACTTTGTTTATAAATAAATTTTATAATATTTTATAAAGTATACAGTTCAATAAATAAAATTTGATTTTAAAATTATTAGTCATACTTACTTCTTCATAGCTTATACTTTTCTATCAATTAAATGACATTATATATATGCTAGTTTGTAAAAAAATATAAAATTTATTTTTAAATATAATATTACTCATCTTCAATGAATCGTTTTGTGGTAAAAGTAGTTAATAGTTGAATCGTTTCGTGGTAAAAGTAGTTAATAGTTTTAAATAAAAAATAGGGTACAATAATATAAGCAAATAGAGATATTTTCTCAATTTTACTGCAGTATCTACATCTATGTATATAATGTATCATTTGTGACGACAAAAGATCACAAAATATTTTTTGCTCGTACTTTGTTACCATATATACGTAATACATCTTGCTAGCAATTCCAAATAAAGTTTTAATCAATTGCTAATCTTGAGTTTTATAACAATCTTCAACAATGTCAAAGGGACTGAATTATTTTTGATAATTAACTTGGATAGTTTCATAATATTTTATTTATTTTGATTTTAATGTGACAAAATTGTTTTGAAAAAAAAAAAAAAACATTATAACCTCTAGTTATCTAATAAGGATAACGTAGGTATTTGTGGATTCCATCGGATACATGGGAATAACTCCCAGATAAATGACTAGAGACCTATATACTTAGGTCCCGTTTCGGTACCCTTAAAATCGTAGTATAATTATATTATACTATACCCATAGAAATATTATTTTATAAAGCATTTGCCCAACAAAAAAAAATAACATATTTTTTGGACTATAGTTTAACTATACTTCAAAAAATAGAGTAAAATAACAACTCACTTTAACCAAAGAAAAAAAAATTCATCATTCATTACCTCCCTCACCTTGACAAATTTTAAACTTTATATTTTAAAATTTTAAATTTTAAATTTTATATAAATAGGAATATTTGAAAGAATTATTAAATTATTTTTCTAAAATTTTTACTCTTTAATACTATTCAAAATTTTTAATTTATTCAAAAATTATTAAAATATTTTTCTAAAATTAAATTCTACTGGTAAACTCTAAAAAAAAAAAAAGGAATATTTGAAAGAAGTTTTTAAAATTAGTCACAGTATTTTGCCCCTTCAAAAATAAATAAGATATTTTTAGATTTTTAAAAGGCATATTAATATTTGCAATTTCAATCCATATCCTTGGGTACACACGGATTATTCGTAAATTATATACATGGATACTAATTTTTTTTTTACACAAAAAATTATGAATAAAATAGATGAATATCTGTTAAATTATGAACATTTTAAGCAACCATAGAATACAAGTGCTAATTTTTAAAAAATACAGGTGCCCGCGTATATAAGTTTTTAAAAAAATAAAAAAGAGAATACTCTTTTTGTTCTATCCATTTTTAAAAGAAAATCCTAATGCTAATTTTTTATAATATTATTATTTTTGGTTATTATCTATTCTATATTATGATATTTTAAATAATAAGTTAAGTTTTTATATTTTTTAAATAATATATATGTTATTTGTGTTTGAAAAGTATAAGAATTGAAAGGGAGAAAAAAATAAGAATATCTTTTGGGTAACTCGTTTAACTAGTAAGGATGATTACAACTCAAATATTTGCAGTTAAATTCTACCCGTATCCGCATAACCTGTAGGTATAATGAACTGTTCACAAGTTATCCAGCCCGTCCGTTTGCGACATATATATACACAGAGAGAGAGAGAGAGAAAGAGAGAGAGAGAGAGAGGCTGGAATACTATTAATAGCAAATGAGCTTTTTTGCCACCCATTTATTTTTGATAATGGAGCATTTAAAACGGCGATCAACACCGCTAAATATGATTTAGACTATTTAAACTATCTGAAAATTAAATTTTATATTTTTTCGATATTCTTTTTTTATCTATTAAGTGGACATAAAAATAAACGGCTAAAAATGAATACCCTTTAAAAAGTGATTATAGGAGTCTTGTAATCAAGATCAAGAGTATAGATATTATTTTAAATAGTTTAAAATTTTTTCTAACCAAAATTTAATTAATTTGGATTTCTTTACACCGTTAACAAAAGATTCATATCTATTATTAAAATTATAAATTTTGCAATCCTTTGATTATGATGTCAATGATGTCAAAAAAATTTAAAATTTAATTTCTAGATACTTCCAGTAGTCTAGATCATGTTCAACGGTACCAATCATTGATTTAGAAACTCCGTCATTAAAAAGAAATGGGTGGCAACAGAGCCTATTTTCTGCTGATAGCATTTCAACTCAACTCTCTCTCTCTCTCTCTCTCTCTCTGCTCTCTCTCTCTTTCTCTCTCTCTCTCATCTCTATATATATATATATATATATATATTAATATATATATATATATATAAGAGTTCGGCTACTATGCTTTAAAAGTACCAAGCAATTGGTATTTGTATGTTTTTTACCGTTAGATCTATCTTTTTATTAATTTTACCTTTTAAATTATATTATTTCACCAACCACCCACTAAGGGGCCCGCTATCATCATAACCGCACATCCTTTTATCCAAGACCTAAAACCTAAAAACACTAATTGACTTGGTACTTTTAAAAAATATAGGAGCTCAATTGACTTGGTACTTTTAAAAAATATAGGAGCTCATTCATATATTATATATATATATATAGTAGAGCTTATATGCTTTTAAAAGCACAAATTCATCCATACTTTAAATTTATATGCTTTTAAAAGCACAAATTTATAAGTATGGATGAATTTGTGCTTTTAAAAGCATATAAGCTTACTATATATATATAATATATATATATATATATTTATATATATATATATATATATATATATATATAGTAGGCTTATATGCTTTTAAAAGCACAAATTCATCAATACTTGTGAATTTTTAACCATGGTTTGTATTGGGATTTGTATTTTTTACTTTTTTTTTTCTCTCTTTAGTTGATTTTACAATAGTACAAATCTCAATACAAATTCAATGGTAAAAAATTCACAAGCATAATTGGCTTGTACTTTTAAAAATATATAAGCTAATATATATATATATATATATATATATATATATATATATATTATATAAATATATATATTATTAGAGCTTATATATAGTCCGGCTATTATGCTTGTAAAAGTATCAAGTATTTGGTGTTTGTAAGTTTTCTATCGTTAGTTCTATCCCTTTAACTATTTTCATCCCTTAAATTATACTATTCTATCAACCACCCACTAAACCCAAAGGATCTACTATCATATTAACCGCACATCCTTTCATTCAAGAACTAAAAACCTACCAGCACCAATGACTTGCTACTTTTAAAAGCATAGAAACTCAATTATATAATATATTATATATATATATATATATATAATATATATATATATATATATATATATATATATATATATATATAGAAATAGCGTAGGGTTATTATACTTTTATGAGTATAAACTCTTTTATACTCATAACTTTTTAGCCATTGGATGAAAAAATATGCGGTTAGGATGATAGTGGTCCTCCTAGGGTTTACTAGGTTGTTGGTGAAATAGTATAAATCTTAGGAACTACTATAAACCTAATCGCACATTTCTTCATCCAAGGGATAAAATCTTATAAGTATGAAATTTTTTTACTCATAAGAGTGTAGTAGCCGGACTATATATATATATGGGATAATTGCCTGTGTACCCCTGAAATATGAAGAAATATCTGATTTACCCCTCTTATTTTTTCTTTTCAAATATACCCTTCATACGTTCCACCGTTATTAAAAATACCCCTACCGTTTCCCTTGTTAAGTTAACTAGGGTTAAACTAGGTTAAATAATAATCGGAGTTGAAAACTATCAGATATACCTATTTTGCCCCGGTTTAGGGTTAGGGTTAGGGTTTAGGATTTTAGGGTTTTAGGGTTTAGGGTTTTAGGGGTTTAGGGTTTAGGGTTTAGGGTTTAGGATTTTTTAGGGTTTTAGGGTTTAGGGTTTAGGGTTTAGGGTTTTAGGGTTTAGGGTTTAGGGTTTTTTAGGGTTCTAGGGTTTTAGGGTTTAGGGTTTAGGATTTTTTAGGGTTTTAGGGTTTAGGGGTTAGGGTTTAGGGGTTTAGGGTTTTAGAGTTTAGGGTTTAGAGTATATTTGAAAGGACAAAATAGTAATTACACACAGATAACGGCAGTTCAAACGGTACACTAACAGAGTTTAACTTCAGGGGTATTTGGAAAGAAGTTGGAACGTAAGAAGGGTAGTTTAATATTAGCCTTCTAAGAGGGGTAAATCTAAAACAGGAAAATTTTTAGGGGTACGTAGAAAATTGCCCTATATATATATATATATATCTATATATATATATATATATATATATATATATATATATATATATATATTAATATATATATAAAATTTATGTATTATGCTAGTAATAAACACTAAGTCATTTGTACTATTAGGTTTTCGATGTTTTGATGAAATGATGTGCGGTTAAAATAATAGTAGTTTTCTAAGAATTTAGTAGATGATAGTAGGACTCTGTCATTAGATCTTCCTTTTATCATTTTTATCTCTTAGGCCATAGTACTATTCCACCAATTACTCACTAAATGCTAGAAAACTACTATCATTTTAGCCGCACATCTCTTTATCCAAGTGCCAAAAACTTGATATTACAAAAAGTTTGATACTATTGATAATTTAGTAGCCTTATATATATATTATATATATATATATATATATATATTATATATATATATATATATATATATATATATATATATAGGGTAAATATAAGTGTACCCCTGACGGGGTGTACATCTTACACCCCACCCATCCTGGGGTGGGGTGAATTCCACTGGTCACATGATGTGACCGTGGAGAAGGCCCACCCCAGGATGGGGTGGGATGTAAGATGTACACCCGTCAGGGGGTACAGGTAGCATCTCCATATAATATATATAATATATATATATATACTTATATATATAATATATATATATATATATATATAAAATTAGGCTGGAATACTATCGATAGCACCAAGTCATTTGTGCTATCAAGTTTTTAGCCATTGAATAAAAAATGTGCGGTTAGGATAATAGTGTCCCCTAGGGTTTAGTGGGTGGTTGGTTGAATAGTAAAAATCTTAAGTCCCGCTATAACCCCAACCGCACATATTTTAATCTAAGAACTAAAAACTTGATAGCACCAATTGCTTGGTGCTATCGATAGTTTCTAGCCGGACTCAATATATATATATATATATATATATATATATAATATATATATATTATATATATATATATATATGTATGTATGTATATAGTCGGTTGTTATGCTATCAATAGCATAAAACATTTGTGCTACCAAGTTTTCCACTATTAGATCTACCCCTTGGATTATTTCTACCCTTTAGATTATATTGTTTCGCCAACCACCCACTAAACCCAAGGGGCCCACTATTATCATAACAACACATCTTCTCATCCAAGGGTAAAAAACCTAATACCACCAAAGACTTGGTGCTATCAATAGCATAGTAGCCTATATATATATATATATATATATATATATAGAGATGAGAGAGAGAGAGAGAGAGAGAGAGAGAGAGAGAGAGAGAGAGAGAGAGAGAGCACTAGGCTTGTGTGTTTTTAAAAGTATAGGTGCCTCCCTACTATTAAGCCGTTTTCAATATTGAACTTCCAAATTGACGATCGATGTCGTTAAATTCGATTTAAAATATTAAAAATTAATATTTAAAAAATAAATTTAGTAATTTTTTAATATTATTTATATAGTGATTGAAAGTATATATTCATGCTTTTTGTGCTTTGGAAAGAATAGATATTTATGTGCTTTCAAAGTTTTTTCGATAATAAAATATCTAATTCAACAATCAACTTAGTTAAGAACTATCTCAAAACTAAATTTTATAATTTTTCAGTATCATTTGTCAAATAATCATAGTCTTAAAAATAATTATTTTAATGACCGGTATGGTACGTTTATAAGTTCAACAGTACAAAACAATCCAAATTATATAAAATTTTAATAAAAATTCTACTTAGCGTAAAGAACAATATCAATCCTTTCAATTTAAATTTTAAATCTATTATCACTATTTTTATAAAATATTTATTTTCAATCATTTATTTTGGTGTTATTTGTTTTCTAAGCAAATAAAGTATAAAAATTATAACATTTAATTTTTTCATAATTTTAATATTATAGATTATAACGAAATCGATTTTATAATTAAAAATAATTTATAAAAATAAAGATCTTATTTACCTCTCCAGAATAAAAGGCCTCTCTAGGATGCGCATCTTGCACAAAGCAATGCTAATGAAAAAATTCATGGAAATTATTGTAGTGATATTATAATTGTATAGATATAACTTTGACTACAATACAAAAATTCTAATTGCCACCTAATTAATGATACAAGTCCAAATCATGAAAAGTTTGACTTTGAATGTTTCCAATAAAATGAGAAGCCTCCTGTACATTGATGATTATTCTTATTATGATAGGGCTGCTGTTAGGAATTTTATTGGAATCTCTATGTTTGATGAGGTGATCAATAATATTATTACCAAATTTTAAATATTATAATTAATTTTAAAATTCTAAAACACGAAATCCACTGCATGTATATACTGATATACGTGCCAACAGATTTACAATAGAGCAATACTATATGTACATTCCAAAAAAAATATACATCTTACATTTTATCCATATCAATATAATTCAGTAATAATTTTCTATCAAGTGGATTAATTCTTTTGATGTTCAAATTTTCTAGAATAATTAGAATTATTAGGAAATATTCCATAAATCTTATTTATCCAATTGATTTCTATGGAATCTTCCGTATCTCTAGAAGTGATTAAATCATTCATGATTATATGTGAATAGAATTTTTTTATTGTTCCACACGATATGATCCCCTCAAAAAGGGGTCATATGTTTTCGGCAAGTATTTTTGTTCGTTTTTATCATTGCATAATTTTATCTTTTTTTTATATTTTTTAGGAATCACTTGGAGCGACCTTTTACCACACCTCCGCCCATTAAAATGTACACGTAGGATTTTTTTTTTTTTTTTTACAATAAAATATAAATGGTCAAAGACCCAAAACATACTATATACTTATTTAATTAAGACCTTAAAATTACCAATGAGCTGGCATTTACTCCCAGTTTCTTCTAAATACAAGAAAATGGCTCAAGAAAATGGCTCAATTGTTGGACCACTCTCATGATGGCCATCCATCTCACGAGTGGTTCGAGAATAAACTTATCCTAAAATGATGGGACAATTAATATTGAAAGATAATATTAGTACAGTCTATTTTATTAGATTTCAAACAACTTTGTAAACATTATATCTATATATTAATACCACTACTATTTGGAGTTTTTCTTTGCAATCCTGATAACCATAATGTGAAGAAAAATGAAGGTTAAAAAAATACAAATAATGAATCAAAATTAGAAGAAGATTATGACAAGACGATTCATTATCCCCTTATCTTTTTTTGCTGGTAGCAGAAGGCCTAACAAGGATGATGGATAAAATTGTGGGGAATGGTTTAGTGACAAAAATCGGACCCATCGAAGCGGCCAAGATAGCCTTAATTCAGTACGCTAACAATACAATATTTTTTTGTGAAGCTAAGAGAAAGCATGTCAGAAATCTACTCTTTGTGTGACAAACATTTGAATGGGCGTCTAGGCTGAAAATAAACAGAAATAAATATGAATTATTCTATTTGGGCCGTCAAGAACATCTGGGGAGGAGACTCGCGGAGATCCTCGGGTGTAAAGTGGGATCCTTGCCTGCGCGGTTGTAAGAATTTGAAATTTTGTAAATAAATAAATAAATAAAAATGATTGAAGTCCAGTTGAATTTGGATCATGAAAAGCACAAGTAGTCTTAGTGCCCCTTTTCTGCAGTATAATTTGCACAGAAATAGGGCCAGAAATATCACTTTTCAATCCGAACCTGATCTCGAAGATCCGAAACCACGAGTGCGACCGTCTCGTCGAACTGAGCGAAAACTATATTAAACTCGTTTCGATCTGACGGTCGGATCTTCCAGAAATCAGCGTTGAAGCCGGCGGGACCCGCGACTTAAGTCGCGGGTACAGTGAACAGTAAACCCTAAATTGCAAACCCCTCTCGCGCCAAGTTGAGCCAATTCACTGTCCGAAATCTGATCATAGCACCTCAGGTAGTCGTTTCGAACGGTTTCATCGTTCTGGACGCAATGGCGCTGACGGAATTTCCGTTTGACGACCCTGGAGCCTCGAAAAGCGTGAAAACTGTATTTTGACACAGTTTTTATGGACCGAAGTTTAATCCGGGCACTATTTCGAGAAACAAAGATCGCTACCTGATAGGTTTCGTCGAGCCGGACGTCCTGGCGAAGTCCGTTTTTCGATCTGACGCACGGATCTCCTCGAAAAGCGTGAAATGCATCGGAAAAAAATGCAATTTTTGCACTTATAACCCTATACTTGTTGCCTCGTAAAGCGTACTAGTGCATGAGGAGGGACCTAAGTGTGAGATCCTTGCTGTTGTGGTGGACCAATGTTTAAGCACCAAAGGTAGAGGGACTAAAATGCAAAATGTGCCTTTATCTATATATATACATATATAGCTGTATAAGGTTACAATGCCCTAAACCCTAAAGCCTCTACACCCTAGCCCCTGGCCGCCATCTCCAACAGACCCGCTCCTCAGCCGCGCTCCTCGGAGCTCCGCGCCGGCCGCCGTAGCTTCCCCATCGCCGGAGTTGAGAGAATCAAGAAATATCTTGATCTCGGGTTTGGTGAGGGGGAGGTGCTCGGGGAGGTCTTGGGCGAGGAAGACTTGGTCTGGAGGAGCCCTCAGTGAAGCTGCAACCGAACCCGTGGTGTCTCGACGGTCGCCGTCGCCGTACGCCGCTGCGGGAGGAAGCCTCTCCTTCCTTTATTCCGGCGAGGTAAGATCTTGAAACTTCTTGCTTCCTTCTGGCTTTTGGGCATGACCATGAGGTTCCTGAGGTTGAGACGACCCCTCGGATCCAGGCCCAGCCGCTGACGCCGTTCCGATCGCCGGCGGAAGCAACCCGCAGGATTATTGATTATTCGGGCCGCCGCCAGTCGCCGCCTCCATCCGACCGTCCAGCCGACGATCAAAACCGTTGAATCGGTTCTTCTCGGCGACTGCAACATTCCCACGAAGCCCCGGCTCGATCGGACGAAGATCGGAGCCGCGCGGAGGTGCCCTAGAAAACCCGATATTGCGCGTTTTGCCGATCGCCGCCGTCCAGCGCCGCCGCGGCCTCTCGTCGCCGGCCAACCCCACCGGAGGACTCCTAGCACCGAGAGGACCCTTTTGGTCCAGGTTGCTCTGGCCCGGAGCTAGCCGGCCGGATTCCGCCATTAACAGCCCTTGAAGCTCGGCCGAGCTGCTCTGGCGCCGCCTCGCCGGCGGTCCCCAGTCGCCGGGAACCTTCAGGTGAGCTCCTTGGATCAATTCGAGGTCCCCCATCAACTTGCATGAAGGTCTTAACGTGGCTTTCTCCCGTTCCAGAGTTGCACCCGCGGGGACTTCGGCTCGAGCTCCGGCGATCCCCGGCGCTCCAGACCTCCGGCGACCGTCCAGGTAGGGTCTAAACATCTTGATAATGATCCCCATCAATTTATTTTTAGGGCTAAACCCCTCTGTTGTTAGCCTTAGAGCTTGCACCCGAGAACACCAATTCGGGCTCCCCTCCGGCCGCCGCCGCCTCCGGCCGCCGCCGGCCGACCCTGACTGCACCCGAGACTATCTGGGGACCCCTCCAAGCTGGTGCTCACCTTTGATGCTGAGCTGAACCCCTGTTGCTCAAGGAATACCCAACCCGAGCCTTGGCTTGGAGCTCCACCGTGCTCCGGCGACCCTCCGGCCGGTTTCCGGCGCGCTTAAGGTGAGCACTGCACTCCCCTATTATTGCTGCACACCATGCTCAAGTTATATCCCATGTTGATCATGTATATATTAAGTATTAGAAAAGTTGTAAATTGGACTAGATGAATCATGGGCCAACTTTGTTATTGGGCCTCGTGCCAGCCCAACCCTGTGAGCACGGGCTCCGTTTCGACGTAACGAACCCGCTGAAATTTACGGCGTCGTCGTCGGAGTCCTGGATTGCAAGAACGGGGCAAAACAGTGCATTCAACTTAGTGAGTTAAAGAGCTAACTTTGCTCTGGGGTTTCGCGTGGACCCAAGGTTGTGAGCTCGGGGTCTGTTGCATCGAATATGACGCGCTGGCACTTACGGCGTCGTCGTTGGACCCCCGGATTTTAAGAGCGAGCCGAAACAGTAAAGAACTTAACATTTTATGCAATTTTTGGATGCCTAATGGACCAACTTGCAAAATAAACATCCCGGCTGCCCTTAGATAGCATTTACGCACTACCTGGCCATCTTATTAGGATTCCGATGGTCCTCGTTGACCAGGAATCAGATATCGACCGACGAAATGACCAAATTGACCCGTTTAAACGTTCCGTTAGTGTAACGTCGTCGGGAAAGGGTTGTGTGAGCTATTTACTGATCATATCTCTTTATACAGGGCCCAGTTCTTCAGCACCAGCCTCCCAGTAGCAGCGCGGGAGTTCGAGGAATCTGCCGTCGTCCAGGTGGGTTATCTTCGAACCGGGCCTCAGCTTTTTGGCCCTCTGGTTGCTTTAGTCCAGTCGGACACCTGTTATTGATTAGCCCTGATGATTTTACCTGTTATTGACTAGCCTGATGATTTTATCTACATGATCCTTCTGATTGATTGATATAGATCTTGATCGATTCATCTACCTGTTTATTCGCTTATTGACTTGACCTATATGATCTATGATGACTGCATCTTCCTGATGGATCTTGATCGACTTGAGACACACTATGATTTCATATACCTGGTTATGAGATTATTGATTTGATCGATATGACCCATGATTCGATTTTACTCGTGGATTCCTATCACTTGAGATATTGCTTGATATTCCGATATGCATGATTGATTGATCCTGATCGATAGAGGTTGACTGATGATTCCCTGACGAGATCTCGGCATGTTGCCGACTACCCGGTCACTAGACCGTGAGATTGATCATTATGGTTCGCCCGCACTGCTGTACTTCACGAACATCAGCGGAGTCATGACCCGTGTAGATGTTCTTTACCGGTAAAGTGGTCAAGTGTACGACCCGTGACTCCCAGGTTAGTGCCCAAGGGTGCCGGAGCATCGACTCCCAGGTTAGTGCCCGAGGGTGCCGGAGTATGTCAGCCAGGTTGGTGCCAGGTTTGGCGAGATATCCCTGAGGTCGTGTTGACCAAGATGGTGGCTTTTGATTGGATGTTTGGTAGCTCCTTATTGACGCATTACTGCTCAGTTTATTTTCAGTATCAGTTGGTAGACATACCTTGATCACCGCAGTTCCTTATGCATGATTATTATAGATACCTTTGATTTCCAGCATATATGATCTACTGCTCTTATGATTGACTATCACTGACATATCCTGATTTACAGCATTTCTTATCTGTAATCTTTATGGTTGATTACCTGCTTAGTTAGCCTATCTGTGGATTCTGATTATTAGTAGATATTTACGTTTTCAGCTTTTCCTATTGATTCTTACTATCCGCAGATTTTAGTACCCAGTAGGTACGATTAGCTGATCCTCGGCTCGTCGTGCCCACTGGGATACACTCCGGTGTGTCTCACACCCTCGGGTGACTATTTTTCAGGTCATTCGGGTGCTGAGATGTCGGGACGATCCAGTGAGCCAGTCACGATAGAGCTGTCCCCATGATCGTAGATATTGAGCTTGATGACTTATGCAGATTTTTATTCCCGCATTTTATTCCAGTTCTATTTGACTTAGACATTTAAAATATTGATGTAATAACTGATTTTAAATTATCCCTGCTGACTAGATTAGTAGTTGTACTGAGATATCTGTTGCTGATTACTAGCCTAGCCGTGCAGATATAGGGCAGTCTCTGTTCGCGGAATAGAGAGTTTCCTATATGTGTGGCGGTCTGTTACGCCCAGTTTGCGAACTCTGATTTCAAAAAAAAAAAATTTCAGACCTGATTTTTAAACTCGGGGCGTGACAGATTAGATGGTATCAGAGAATAGGTATATGGTACCTAGGAAAAATTGATTAGGATCTGGTTAGGATGAACCCTAGGATGACTTATGACGTGAGAGCGCGCGGTATCTGTCTGGTTGTTAGGAGCTCAGGTGTATTTTCACACTATGAGTCGTTCACAAATCTTGTCGTCGTGACTACGAGCGGTGTTCGCACGCGCTCTGGGCTTAGTGGTCATAGTGGGTGTAGTATTAGCTGTGATTGTGGTATGAGCCATGGATTTGATAGACCAGAGGAGCCTGAGGGCTCGGATTGTTGATAGCGGTTAGAGGATCAGTTTACCGCATTTTGCTGGGTTAGCCCAGCAGATGGCTCAGCATCAAATAAAATGCTATTGTTGCACTGGCCCCGCCACTAGTCCAAATATTTGGAGAAGTCATTGATCCTCCAGTTGTCCCCGCGTCACATGTTATGGTGACTCTTGTTACAGCCGTGGTTATCAAAACTGTGTTGTGGCTGCTAATACTGGAGATTCCCTGATTATAGCTGTAGGGATGCCTATGAGGTTAGCAATTGTGTTGCTTTGGACGGAATGATTCTGACGACACTTAACCAATATTAGTCCCTATTGAGTTGTGTCCCAACCCTGATCAGTGTTAATAGGTTGGGATTCATGATTAATTCGTTAGAAATGATAGCAGTGAGCGCTTTGGCGCAGATATGGTTGGTGGACAGGCTAAATTCGGTGATCTATGGGCCCGATTGTGACCCTGACTTGGGATGGATTCAGATTTAGACCCCACATTTTTGCACGAAATTAATGAAGACTTAGTTTCTTCTATGTGTATACAACAATTGTAGTCGTTGTGGCTGTTATGATGGTAAGATAAGACTGAAGGGTCCAATATACGGAGTAATGATGATAACTTGAGGATTTGATTCGATTTGTAGTGATTCGCACATTGTGTGTAAACTGATTTATGGGGTCGCAATCTCCCCTGTCGATGTTTGAGTTGAGACTGGCGTTGCTAGAGACTGTGTAGGGAGGTATGTGATGTACCTTCAGATGTGAGTGGTGTCTCCAACTAGTGTACCTTCAGATGTGAGTGGTGTCTCCAACTAGTTGTTGGCGACAGATCTATGGTATTTCGCCTTTCTTTGGGTAAGCACGTTGGGCGGCCAACAACGTACTTCCGAAAGAATTGAGAAATACTTTGCCCTGTAATGGGGAATATCAGATTGGGTCTACATGAGTAGCCTGAGAGTTGTCGATACTTTTGTGACTGATGGTCACTATTGCAACTTGGTTTAATTAAGTTTCAGGGACGAAACTTTCTTTTTGGTGGGAGAGATGTAAGAATTTGAAATTTTGTAAATAAATAAATAAATAAAAATGATTGAAGTCCAGTTGAATTTGGATCATGAAAAGCACAAGTAGTCTTAGTGCCCCTTTTCTGCAGTATAATTTGCACAGAAATAGGGCCAGAAATATCACTTTTCAATCCGAGCCTGATCTCGAAGATCCGAAACCACGAGTGCGACCGTCTCGTCGAACTGAGCGAAAACTATATTAAACTCGTTTCGATCTGACGGTCGGATCTTCCAGAAATCAGCGTTGAAGCCGGCGGGACCCGCGACTTAAGTCGCGGGTATAGTGAACAGTAAACCCTAAATTGCAAACCCCTCTCGCGCCAAGTTGAGCCAATTCACTGTCCGAAATCTGATCATAGCACCTCAGGTAGTCGTTTCGAACGGTTTCATCGTTCTGGACGCAATGGCGCTGACGGAATTTCCGTTTGACGACCCTGGAGCTTCGAAAAGCGTGAAAACTGTATTTTGAGACAGTTTTTATGGACCGAAGTTTAATCCGGGCACTATTTCGAGAAACAAAGATCGCTACCTGATAGGTTTCGTCGAGCCGGACGTCCTGGCGAAGTCCGTTTTTCGATCTGACGCACGGATCTCCTCGAAAAGCGTGAAATGCATCGGAAAAAAATGCAATTTTTGCACTTAAAACCCTATACTTGTTGCCTCGTAAAGCGTACTAGTGCATGAGGAGGGACCTAAGTGTGAGATCCTTGCTGTTGTGGTGGACCAATGTTTAAGCACCAAAGGTAGAGGGACTAAAATGCAAAATGTGCCTTTATATATATATATACATATATAGCTGTATAAGGTTACAATGCCCTAAACCCTAAAGCCTCTACACCCTAGCCCCTGGCCGCCATCTCCAACAGACCCTCTCCTCAGCCGCGCTCCTCGGAGCTCCGCGCCGGCCGCCGTAGCTTCCCCATCGCCGGAGTTGAGAGAATCAAGAAATATCTTGATCTCGGGTTTGGTGAGGGGGAGGTGCTCGGGGAGGTCTTGGGCGAGGAAGACTTGGTCTGGAGGAGCCCTCAGTGAAGCTGCAACCGAACCCGTGGTGTCTCGACGGTCGCCGTCGCCGTACGCCGCTGCGGGAGGAAGCCTCTCCTTCCTTTATTCCGGCGAGGTAAGATCTTGAAACTTCTTGCTTCCTTCTGGCTTTTGGGCATGACCATGAGGTTCCTGAGGTTGAGATGACCCCTCGGATCCAGGCCCAGCCGCTGACGCCGTTCCGATCGCCGGCGGAAGCAACCCGCAGGATTATTGATTATTCGGGCCGCCGCCAGTCGCCGCCTCCATCCGACCGTCCAGCCGACGATCAAAACCGTTGAATCGGTTCTTCTCGGCGACTGCAACATTCCCACGAAGCCCCGGCTCGATCGGACGAAGATCGGAGCCGCGCGGAGGTGCCCTAGAAAACCCGATATTGCGCGTTTTGCCGATCGCCGCCGTCCAGCGCCGCCGCGGCCTCTCGTCGCCGGCCAACCCCACCGGAGGACTCCTAGCACCGAGAGGACCCTTTTGGTCCAGGTTGCTCTGGCCCGGAGCTAGCCGGCCGGATTCCGCCATTAACAGCCCTTGAAGCTCGGCCGAGCTGCTCTGGCGCCGCCTCGCCGGCGGTCCTCAGTCCCGGGAACCTTCAGGTGAGCTCCTTGGATCAATTCGAGGTCCCCCATCAACTTGCATGAAGGTCTTAACGTGGCTTTCTCCCGTTCCAGAGTTGCACCCGCGGGGACTTCGGCTCGAGCTCCGGCGATCCCCGGCGCTCCAGACCTCCGGCGACCGTCCAGGTAGGGTCTAAACATCTTGATAATGATCCCCATCAATTTATTTTTAGGGCTAAACCCCTCTGTTGTTAGCCTTAGAGCTTGCACCCGAGAACACCAATTCGGGCTCCCCTCCGGCCGCCGCCGCCTCCGGCCGCCGCCGGCCGACCCTGACTGCACCCGAGACTATCTGGGGACCCCTCCAAGCTGGTGCTCACCTTTGATGCTGAGCTGAACCCCTGTTGCTCAAGGAATACCCAACCCGAGCCTTGGCTTGGAGCTCCACCGTGCTCCGGCGACCCTCCGGCCGGTTTCCGGCGCGCTTAAGGTGAGCACTGCACTCCCCTATTATTGCTGCACACCATGCTCAAGTTATATCCCATGTTGATCATGTATATATTAAGTATTAGAAAAGTTGTAAATTGGACTAGATGAATCATGGGCCAACTTTGTTATTGGGCCTCGTGCCAGCCCAACCCTGTGAGCACGGGCTCCGTTTCGACGTAACGAACCCGCTGAAATTTACGGCGTCGTCGTCGGAGTCCTGGATTGCAAGAACGGGGCAAAACAGTGCATTCAACTTAGTGAGTTAAAGAGCTAACTTTGCTCTGGGGTTTCGCGTGGACCCAAGGTTGTGAGCTCAGGGTCTGTTGCATCGAATATGACGCGCTGGCACTTACGGCGTCGTCGTTGGACCCCCGAATTTTAAGAACGAGCCGAAACAGTAAAGAACTTAACATTTTATGCAATTTTTGGATGCCTAATGGACCAACTTGCAAAATAAACATCCCAACTGCCCTTAGATAGCATTTACGCACTACCTGGCCATCTTATTAGGATTCCGATGGTCCTCGTTGACCAGGAATCAGATATCGACCGACGAAATGACCAAATTGACCCGTTTAAACGTTCCGTTAGTGTAACGTCGTCGGGAAAGGGTTGTGTGAGCTATTTACTGATCATATCTCTTTATACAGGGCCCAGTTCTTCAGCACCAGCCTCCCAGTAGCAGCGCGGGAGTTCGAGGAATCTGCCGTCGTCCAGGTGGGTTATCTTCGAACCGGGCCTCAGCTTTTTGGCCCTCTGGTTGCTTTAGTCCAGTCGGACACCTGTTATTGATTAGCCCTGATGATTTTACCTGTTATTGACTAGCCTGATGATTTTATCTACATGATCCTTCTGATTGATTGATATAGATCTTGATCGATTCATCTACCTGTTTATTCGCTTATTGACTTGACCTATATGATCTATGATGACTGCATCTTCCTGATGGATCTTGATCGACTTGAGACACACTATGATTTCATATACCTGGTTATGAGATTATTGATTTGATCGATATGACCCATGATTCGATTTTACTCGTGGATTCCTATCACTTGAGATATTGCTTGATATTCCGATATGCATGATTGATTGATCCTGATCGATAGAGGTTGACTGATGATTCCCTGACGAGATCTCGGCATGTTGCCGACTACCCGGTCTCTAGACCGTGAGATTGATCATTATGGTTCGCCCACACTGCTGTACTTCACGAACATCAGCGGAGTCATGACCCGTGTAGATGTTCTTTACCGGTAAAGTGGTCAAGTGTCCGACCCGTGACTCCCAGGTTAGTGCCCAAGGGTGCCGGAGCATCGACTCCCAGGTTAGTGCCCGAGGGTGCCGGAGTATGTCAGCCAGGTTGGTGCCAGGTTTGGCGAGATATCCCTGAGGTCGTGTTGACCAAGATGGTGGCTTTTGATTGGATGTTTGGTAGCTCCTTATTGACGCATTACTGCTCAGTTTATTTTCAGTATCAGTTGGTAGACATACCTTGATCACCGCAGTTCCTTATGCATGATTATTATAGATACCTTTGATTTCCAGCATATATGATCTACTGCTCTTATGATTGACTATCACTGACATATCCTGATTTACAGCATTTCTTATCTGTAATCTTTATGGTTGATTACCTGCTTAGTTAGCCTATCTGTGGATTCTGATTATTAGTAGATATTTACGTTTTCAGCTTTTCCTATTGATTCTTACTATCCGCAGATTTTAGTACCCAGTAGGTACGATTAGCTGATCCTCGGCTCGTCGTGCCCACTGGGATACACTCCGGTGTGTCTCACACCCTCGGGTGACTATTTTTCAGGTCATTCGGGTGCTGAGATGTCGGGACGATCCAGTGAGCCAGTCACGATAGAGCTGTCCCCATGATCGTAGATATTGAGCTTGATGACTTATGCAGATTTTTATTCCCGCATTTTATTCCAGTTCTATTTGACTTAGACATTTAAAATATTGATGTAATAACTGATTTTAAATTATCCCTGCTGACTAGATTAGTAGTTGTACTGAGATATCTGTTGCTGATTACTAGCCTAGCCGTGCAGATATAGGGCAGTCTCTGTTCGCGGAATAGAGAGTTTCCTATATGTGTGGCGGTCTGTTACGCCCAGTTTGCGAACTCTGATTTCAAAAAAAAAAAATTTCAGACCTGATTTTTAAACTCGGGGCGTGACAGATTAGATGGTATCAGAGAATAGGTATATGGTACCTAGGAAAAATTGATTAGGATCTGGTTAGGATGAACCCTAGGATGACTTATGACGTGAGAGCGCGCGGTATCTGTCTGGTTGTTAGGAGCTCAGGTGTATTTTCACACTATGAGTCGTTCACAAATCTTGTCGTCGTGACTACGAGCGGTGTTCGCACGCGCTCTGGGCTTAGTGGTCATAGTGGGTGTAGTATTAGCTGTGATTGTGGTATGAGCCATGGATTTGATAGACCAGAGGAGCCTGAGGGCTCGGATTGTTGATAGCGGTTAGAGGATCAGTTTACCGCATTTTGCTGGGTTAGCCCAGCAGATGGCTCAGCATCAAATAAAATGCTATTGTTGCACTGGCCCCGCCACTAGTCCAAATATTTGGAGAAGTCATTGATCCTCCAGTTGTCCCCGCGTCACATGTTATGGTGACTCTTGTTACAGCCGTGGTTATCAAAACTGTGTTGTGGCTGCTAACACTGGAGATTCCCTGATTATAGCTGTAGGGATGCCTATGAGGTTAGCAATTGTGTTGCTTTGGACGGAATGATTCTGACGACACTTAACCAATATTAGTCCCTATTGAGTTGTGTCCCAACCCTGATCAGTGTTAATAGGTTGGGATTCATGATTAATTCGTTAGAAATGATAGCAGTGAGCGCTTTGGCGCAGATATGGTTGGTGGACAGGCTAAATTCGGTGATCTATGGGCCCGATTGTGACCCTGACTTGGGATGGATTCAGATTTAGACCCCACATTTTTGCACGAAATTAATGAAGACTTAGTTTCTTCTATGTGTATACAACAATTGTAGTCGTTGTGGCTGTTATGATGGTAAGATAAGACTGAAGGGTCCAATATACGGAGTAATGATGATAACTTGAGGATTTGATTCGATTTGTAGTGATTCGCACATTGTGTGTAAACTGATTTGGGGTCGCAATCTCCCCTGTCGATGTTTGAGTTGAGACTGGCGTTGCTAGAGACTGTGTAGGGAGGTATGTGATGTACCTTCAGATGTGAGTGGTGTCTCCAACTAGTTGTTGGCGACAGATCTATGGTATTTCGCCTTTCTTTGGGTAAGTACGTTGGGCGGCCGACAACGTACTTCCGAAAGAATTGAGAAATACTTTGCCCTGTAATGGGGAATATCAGATTGGGTCTACATGAGTAGCCTGAGAGTTGTCGATACTTTTGTGACTGATGGTCACTATTGCAACTTGGTTTAATTAAGTTTCAGGGACGAAACTTTCTTTTTGGTGGGAGAGATGTAAGAATTTGAAATTTTGTAAATAAATAAATAAATAAAAATGATTGAAGTCCAGTTGAATTTGGATCATGAAAAGCACAAGTAGTCTTAGTGCCCCTTTTCTGCAGTATAATTTGCACAGAAATAGGGCCAGAAATATCACTTTTCAATCCGAGCCTGATCTCGAAGATCCGAAACCACGAGTGCGACCGTCTCGTCGAACTGAGCGAAAACTATATTAAACTCGTTTCGATCTGACGGTCGGATCTTCCAGAAATCAGCGTTGAAGCCGGCGGGACCCGCGACTTAAGTCGCGGGTATAGTGAACAGTAAACCCTAAATTGCAAACCCCTCTCGCGCCAAGTTGAGCCAATTCACTGTCCGAAATCTGATCATAGCACCTCAGGTAGTCGTTTCGAACGGTTTCATCGTTCTGGACGCAATGGCGCTGACGGAATTTCCGTTTGACGACCCTGGAGCTTCGAAAAGCGTGAAAACTGTATTTTGAGACAGTTTTTATGGACCGAAGTTTAATCCGGGCACTATTTCGAGAAACAAAGATCGCTACCTGATAGGTTTCGTCGAGCCGGACGTCCTGGCGAAGTCCGTTTTTCGATCTGACGCACGGATCTCCTCGAAAAGCGTGAAATGCATCGGAAAAAATGCAATTTTTGCACTTAAAACCCTATACTTGTTGCCTCGTAAAGCGTACTAGTGCATGAGGAGGGACCTAAGTGTGAGATCCTTGCTGTTGTGGTGGACCAATGTTTAAGCACCAAAGGTAGAGGGACTAAAATGCAAAATGTGCCTTTATCTATATATATACATATATAGCTGTATAAGGTTACAATGCCCTAAACCCTAAAGCCTCTACACCCTAGCCCCTGGCCGCCATCTCCAACAGACCCTCTCCTCAGCCGCGCTCCTCGGAGCTCCGCGCCGGCCGCCGTAGCTTCCCCATCGCCGGAGTTGAGAGAATCAAGAAATATCTTGATCTCGGGTTTGGTGAGGGGGAGGTGCTCGGGGAGGTCTTGGGCGAGGAAGACTTGGTCTGGAGGAGCCCTCAGTGAAGCTGCAACCGAACCCGTGGTGTCTCGACGGTCGCCGTCGCCGTACGCCGCTGCGGGAGGAAGCCTCTCCTTCCTTTATTCCGGCGAGGTAAGATCTTGAAACTTCTTGCTTCCTTCTGGCTTTTGGGCATGACCATGAGGTTCCTGAGGTTGAGACGACCCCTCGGATCCAGGCCCAGCCGCTGACGCCGTTCCGATCGCCGGCGGAAGCAACCCGCAGGATTATTGATTATTCGGGCCGCCGCCAGTCGCCGCCTCCATCCGACCGTCCAGCCGACGATCAAAACCGTTGAATCGGTTCTTCTCGGCGACTGCAACATTCCCACGAAGCCCCGGCTCGATCGGACGAAGATCGGAGCCGCGCGGAGGTGCCCTAGAAAACCCGATATTGCGCGTTTTGCCGATCGCCGCCGTCCAGCGCCGCCGCGGCCTCTCGTCGCCGGCCAACCCCACCGGAGGACTCCTAGCACCGAGAGGACCCTTTTGGTCCAGGTTGCTCTGGCCCGGAGCTAGCCGGCCGGATTCCGCCATTAACAGCCCTTGAAGCTCGGCCGAGCTGCTCTGGCGCCGCCTCGCCGGCGGTCCTCAGTCCACGGGAACCTTCAGGTGAGCTCCTTGGATCAATTCGAGGTCCCCCATCAACTTGCATGAAGGTCTTAACGTGGCTTTCTCCCGTTCCAGAGTTGCACCCGCGGGGACTTCGGCTCGAGCTCCGGCGATCCCCGGCGCTCCAGACCTCCGGCGACCGTCCAGGTAGGGTCTAAACATCTTGATAATGATCCCCATCAATTTATTTTTAGGGCTAAACCCCTCTGTTGTTAGCCTTAGAGCTTGCACCCGAGAACACCAATTCGGGCTCCCCTCCGGCCGCCGCCGCCTCCGGCCGCCGCCGGCCGACCCTGACTGCACCCGAGACTATCTGGGGACCCCTCCAAGCTGGTGCTCACCTTTGATGCTGAGCTGAACCCCTGTTGCTCAAGGAATACCCAACCCGAGCCTTGGCTTGGAGCTCCACCGTGCTCCGGCGACCCTCCGGCCGGTTTCCGGCGCGCTTAAGGTGAGCACTGCACTCCCCTATTATTGCTGCACACCATGCTCAAGTTATATCCCATGTTGATCATGTATATATTAAGTATTAGAAAAGTTGTAAATTGGACTAGATGAATCATGGGCCAACTTTGTTATTGGGCCTCGTGCCAGCCCAACCCTGTGAGCACGGGCTCCGTTTCGACGTAACGAACCCGCTGAAATTTACGGCGTCGTCGTCGGAGTCCTGGATTGCAAGAACGGGGCAAAACAGTGCATTCAACTTAGTGAGTTAAAGAGCTAACTTTGCTCTGGGGTTTCGCGTGGACCCAAGGTTGTGAGCTCGGGGTCTGTTGCATCGAATATGACGCGCTGGCACTTACGGCGTCGTCGTTGGACCCCCGGATTTTAAGAACGAGCCGAAACAGTAAAGAACTTAACATTTTATGCAATTTTTGGATGCCTAATGGACCAACTTGCAAAATAAACATCCCGGCTGCCCTTAGATAGCATTTACGCACTACCTGGCCATCTTATTAGGATTCCGATGGTCCTCGTTGACCAGGAATCAGATATCGACCGACGAAATGACCAAATTGACCCGTTTAAACGTTCCGTTAGTGTAACGTCGTCGAGAAAGGGTTGTGTGAGCTATTTACTGATCATATCTCTTTATACAGGGCCCAGTTCTTCAGCACCAGCCTCCCAGTAGCAGCGCGGGAGTTCGAGGAATCTGCCGTCGTCCAGGTGGGTTATCTTCGAACCGGGCCTCAGCTTTTTGGCCCTCTGGTTGCTTTAGTCCAGTCGGACACCTGTTATTGATTAGCCCTGATGATTTTACCTGTTATTGACTAGCCTGATGATTTTATCTACATGATCCTTCTGATTGATTGATATAGATCTTGATCGATTCATCTACCTGTTTATTCGCTTATTGACTTGACCTATATGATCTATGATGACTGCATCTTCCTGATGGATCTTGATCGACTTGAGACACACTATGATTTCATATACCTGGTTATGAGATTATTGATTTGATCGATATGACCCATGATTCGATTTTACTCGTGGATTCCTATCACTTGAGATATTGCTTGATATTCCGATATGCATGATTGATTGATCCTGATCGATAGAGGTTGACTGATGATTCCCTGACGAGATCTCGGCATGTTGCCGACTACCGGTCACTAGACCGTGAGATTGATCATTATGGTTCGCCCGCACTGCTGTACTTCACGAACATCAGCGGAGTCATGACCCGTGTAGATGTTCTTTACGGTAAAGTGGTCAAGTGTACGACCCGTGACTCCCAGGTTAGTGCCCAAGGGTGCCGGAGCATCGACTCCCAGGTTAGTGCCCGAGGGTGCCGGAGTATGTCAGCCAGGTTGGTGCCAGGTTTGGCGAGATATCCTGAGGTCGTGTTGACCAAGATGGTGGCTTTTGATTGGATGTTTGGTAGCTCCTTATTGACGCATTACTGCTCAGTTTATTTTCAGTATCAGTTGGTAGACATACCTTGATCACCGCAGTTCCTTATGCATGATTATTATAGATACCTTTGATTTCCAGCATATATGATCTACTGCTCTTATGATTGACTATCACTGACATATCCTGATTTACAGCATTTCTTATCTGTAATCTTTATGGTTGATTACCTGCTTAGTTAGCCTATCTGTGGATTCTGATTATTAGTAGATATTTACGTTTTCAGCTTTTCCTATTGATTCTTACTATCGCAGATTTTAGTACCCAGTAGGTACGATTAGCTGATCCTCGGCTCGTCGTGCCCACTGGGATACACTCCGGTGTGTCTCACACCCTCGGGTGACTATTTTTCAGGTCATTCGGGTGCTGAGATGTCGGGACGATCCAGTGAGCCAGTCACGATAGAGCTGTCCCATGATCGTAGATATTGAGCTTGATGACTTATGCAGATTTTTATTCCCGCATTTTATTCCAGTTCTATTTGACTTAGACATTTAAAATATTGATGTAATAACTGATTTTAAATTATCCCTGCTGACTAGATTAGTAGTTGTACTGAGATATCTGTTGCTGATTACTAGCCTAGCCGTGCAGATATAGGGCAGTCTCTGTTCGCGGAATAGAGAGTTTCCTATATGTGTGGCGGTCTGTTACGCCCAGTTTGCGAACTCTGATTTCAAAAAAAAAAAATTTCAGACCTGATTTTTAAACTCGGGGCGTGACAGCGGTATCTTGGTCTACCACTCACTAACGACCATTTACGAAGAGAGGATTGGTGACTCATCATTAGAAAAACGGAGAAAATGATTGAAAGATGGTAAGCCAAACTCCTTTCTCGAGGAGGGAGGTTAGTCCTTGTCAATTCCGTACTCTCAAATATGCCACTGTACTATCTCTCGGTCTTCAAAGCACCTAAATGGATAATACGACGGATTGAAGCTCTACAGAGGGTGTTCTTCTGGAAAGGCGGGGGTGCCTCGTACAGGGAAAAACTGTCTGCAGGAGTAGATTGGAGAGAGGACTAGGGTTCAAGAATCTAGAGTCTATGAACATGACCTTGTTGATGAAATGGTGGTGGAGATTTTTCTCCGATAAGAAGCATTTGTGGGGCCCCTTTATTGAAGGAATCTACTATTCACGGAAGAAATCGATGTGGGAAGGAGTGTCTTTCTGGCCACACTCCTTGTGGTGGCAGTGTTTTAGTCACGAAAGCTATCTTTAAATGTGGGATATCCTACTCAATCGGAGACGGACGAATTGTCAACTTTTGGAAAGACGTTTGGATTGATCAAGCTTTCCTTCGAACTCTGTACCCTACCTTCTACGATTATGTAACGAGTAAATCTTATAGAGTGATGTAGTGCTAGGGAGAGAACGGGTGGAAGTGGCGCATGATCTTGGCTGGCTTTGTCCCTAGCTCCCAGTGAGACAGGGACCAAATCTCGGAACTCAAAGAAACTATTTTTGAAATATCCTTGAGTAACAGAATGGATGAACTCAAGTGGCGATGGAGCAGAAGCCAAAACTTCATAGTCAAATCAATATATAATTTTTTGTAGGATGGAGTAAAGGTAAAGAGGTTCACCCAGTTATGGAATATAAAAGCCCCCACGAAAGTAAAGATTCTAGTGTGGCTAGTACTTAAAGAAAGAGTGCTCACGAAGGATAATCTAATTAAACAGGGGTGGAGTGGAGACGATACATACGTTTACTGTCTGGATGAAAAGGAAATTGTCGATTATCTTTTCTTATAGTGCCGCAGTATTAGAACCTTATTGGAAGAATTATCGTCGAATAAGTTAGCGCTGCGCAACTGCACCTCTATCAATTGCTTTGTGAAGAAAGCATATGGAAAGGCGGGACGTTAAGGGGTCGAGAGTTAGTGACTATTGCTGCCACGTGGTGGGTTTGCTGGTTGGAGCGAAATAGAAGAATATTCGAAAATAATAAACACACACTGGGTTCTTTGAGGTCCGAGATCGACGATCCTTTGGAGTTAATTGGGAGCGATTTTGTTCTACCTGAATCTTTGCTCGAAGTGATTTGTCGGGAGGTTTTTTTTTTTTTTTTTTTTTTTTTTTTTTTTTTTTTTTTTTCCTCGAGGTCCTGATTTTCTCAGTTTGTAGTCAAGTTCGTCTCTTATATGAATAAAACGGTAACATTCTAACTTTTTCTTAAATAATAATAATAATAATAATAATAATAATAATAATAATAATAATGTACATCATCTATACACACAATAGCACTGTAGATTTATTTAATAAGAAGAAAATTTCTAGGATCTGCTAATAATTCCGTCCTTCCAACCAGACGTGGGACGCATCTCAATCGTTAGTATTGATCTGACGTCAGTGGGGTTGCCTGTTTGCACCTAACTAAATGTTTAGAATGGAAAATAACTTTCAAAGTAAACTATAACTTACGTAAAACTAAATTTCCTATCATTATTTGTTTGATGGGAAAGCAATTGTTCTAAAAAATAACATAATTTTCATCCAAATGCAAAATTAATTTTATTCCTGTTTATTCCTGAACTTATATCTATTCTAGAAATAAAAAAATTATACCTGTTAAATTTATTCTCGAATCAAACGGGACTTATGCATATTAATTTTCTGAGCACTATGTCTATATAGAATTTGCACCTCATTTATGGGAGGAAGGATTTTTTTTTTTTTTTCTTTTTATTTTGAGAGCAACAAAGGTACCTTGATATTCCTTTTTTTTTTTAAATAAATTTAGTTAAAATTATAAAATAATAAAAAGTTAAATTTTAAATTTTTAATATTAACTATTAAATGTTATATTATCTGCACGAAGAATAATTGGTTGGACCGTAGTCTTTGTTTTTTTTTTGAGAGAAAGGTAGCATGCTACCCGCTTCGTTTATTTTTGAAATAAACTTAGCTGGAAATGTAAAGCAACTTAGGCTTCGAACTCGGTCTGGGTATCAACCATCAAGCCCTTTGCCACTTGCACTAGGGACGGTTGATGACCGTAGTCTTTGTTAATGCTTATATATCTTGTGTCGAAAATTATTTTCTCCTTTTTCACTTATAGTGAAACAAATTTATCCCAAACTGAAGATATTTTTCATGTGCATAGTATGGAGAATTTAGGAGTTGGATGCTTAGCAATTCCTTTTAATCAACCCACCAAAAAAAAAAAAAAAAAAAAAAAAAGGAAAGGGAATGGAAATAGCATTTAACGAAAAAAGTACCACTTTACAAGTTTGTTAGAGCCATTGTTGGATCGTAATGCTTGCACAACTCATCAATGGACTATTGGATTTGCCATTTGGCATGGTGCCTACTAATCACAATTGGCGGACAAGCATTTATTGTAATTTATTGGACTCTCTTCTTTCTTATTAGGGATGTGTTTTGTCATAAATTACATGATGTCTTTTGTGATCAAAAATAATTTTTTTATACAAAATGTAAGATTTTTTATTAGTATTTTAATTATTATTCTATGGTAACTTATTGAGGCGATTGTTAGCAGTTTTGTGACGAATTCATTCACCACAAATTCATAAAACATTTTGTGACGAAATTTTTTTTTGGCCATAATATTTTTTTGTAGCTGTTCTCTTATGGCGACATTGTGGCAAATTTATATATATTTATGTGTAGTGCAGATTAGGCCATATAGGTTTCGCTACAATATATCTATTTTCTTGTAGTGCAGATTAGATCATATAGATTAAGAAAGAATGAGCATATTGGCTCAAGTAGGCCTTTTGGGGTCTATCGCCAAAGTTGACCATATCTATCTGCGAGCTTTGTCTAGCTGGGAAGGCATGTAGAAAGCCTTTTGGTAAGCTCGTGCCTCTCATCCTTTGGAGCTGATCCACTCAAACATTTGTTGGCTAATGAATGTGAGGGCCCGGCATGATGCATACTATTTTCTCATATTCATTAATGATTATTCTCGTTATGGCTATGTGTATTTGCTTTCTCGTCATTCTGAAGCTTTAGATTGCTTCAAGCGCTTCGTTGCGGAGGCTGAGAATCAAATAAAAAGAAGTGTAAAAGCACTTCACACTGATCGAGGATGTGAGTACTTGTATGATCAATTCAAGACTTATTGTGAGCAAAAAGGTATTAGAAGACAGCTCACTATTTCAGGTACTCCGTAACAAAATTGTGTTGCAGAGCGAAGGAACTGTACTCTACTGTACATGGTTAGATTGATGATGGCGCAGACTCATCTTCCCATAAGTTTTTGGGGAGACCCTCTTTTGACTGCTACCTACATTCTTAATTGAGTTCCTAGTAAATCAGTAACTTCTACCCCATATAAGTTGTAGAGTGGTAGAAAGCCAAGTTTATACTGATGGAATTTACATGGTATAAAATATTAAACCAATAAATACAAATATTCAGGATCATAAATAAAACTGTAAAATAACTTACAGATTGCCATCGAGAAAAATTCTTGATTAAACAGCGGAAGCAAAAATTCGGTTGCAATACTAACTATTACCGACCGAACTAGGTAATCTGGTTTCTCCTCCTTTCTCAGGCGTTCTTCCGTATGGTGTGGATTTAATGGATAATCTACCAGAATGCACATGAGTAGGTGGCAGGACCAGTACCCCTTAAAGATTCCAGATCGACTCCCCATCAAAGTCGGTTAGGATTCTATTTAATTTAATAGATAGGAAGGGATAAGATTACCATATCAAGTAATTCTATATCTTTTAGGATTGACCTTATCTATAGTAAATCCAAATTTAAATATAATTAATTAGGCCACATATATGGAAATCCTAACATATACTACTTACTCCCTTGGGGATCAGCTGGATATGTTTACAACCCCTCACATAGATTCGAGAAACTCGGCCCTAGAGCAAGCAAGCATGTGTTCATCAGATACACTAAGAATTCGAAGGGCTATGTGACGTATGGTGAACACCCAAATGGTGGGATAACTGAGATTGAGTTTTGCGATGTAGAATTCCTAGAGAAGAAATTTTCAAGCATTGGTGAAATACAATAAGATGTCAGATTGTATGAATTACAGGACAATGCTACCCCATCTACTGGTGAGGGTGATCGATCACTTTCCGAAGTCGCTGAACGAAGTGGTAGTGATCCTCCGGCTAGTGGGAGTGCTTCCATGAGTGAGGCCATACCCTTGAAAGCCGATAGTTTAGGTCCTCAATTGCGTAGAACTGAACGTGGAAACATTCCTCGTCGACATTTTGAGATCGAAAGGAATATTTTTATGTGCACTCCAGTTGATGATGATGAGCCTGCTTCTTATGTGAAAGCACTACAAACGCCAGCTTGTAATGAGTGGATTGCTGCTATGAGAGATGAGATGAAATCCATGACCAAGAACCAAGTATGGGAGTTGGTTGACCTTCCATCTAAGAGCAAGTCTATTGGAAATAAATGAGCTTTAAAAATTAAACGCAAGGCATATGGATCAATCGATAAATCCAAGGCTTGTCTCGCGGCTAAAAGCTACACTCAAAGATAAGGGGTAGATTACAATGAGACATTTGCTCATGTTGTGAGATTTGACTCTATATGTATGATTCTAGCCTTAGTGGCACATCTGGAATTGGAATTGTTCCAAATGGATGTCAAGACAACTTTCCTCAATGAGGATTAGTGGAGGAGATCTACATGGATCAATCTGAGGGTTTTGTACTCAAAGGTCAAGAAAACAAAATTTGTCGTCTTAAAAGATCCATTTATGGTCTCAAACAGTCGTCGAGATAGTGGTATTTCAGGTTTCATGAAGCCATCACCTCTATTTGTATGTCCATGATAAAGGAAGACCACGGTGTATATGTCAAGAAGACAGGGAAGGTAATTTTGTTCCTCTCCCTATATGTCGACGATATATTATTGGCTGGAAATGACAAGAAGTTGATCAATACCACTAAGGAATGGTTGTCTTTCAACTTTGAGATAAAAGATATGAGTAAGGCGAGCTATGTGCTCGGAGTGAAAGTCATCAGAGATCGCTCTAGGAGACTTCTTGATTTGTCTCAAGAATCCTATATTAAAAGGGTTCTGGAGTAGTTTAGGATGCATCATAGTAAACCTGTTGATACTCCAGTAGAAAAGAATCACACTCTGAATCTTGATCAGTGCTCTAAAATGGATAAAGAAAAAGAGCAAATGAGTAGGGTCCCTTATGCGAGTGCAATTGGCAGCTTGATGTACGCTATGATGTGTACTCGGCTTGAAATATGCTTTGTTGTTGGCTTGGTAAGTCGTTACCAGAGCAACCATGGACCTGCTCATTGGCAAGCGGTCAAGAGGATCCTTCAATACTTAAAGGGAACCAGTGATCTCGTTCTATGCTTTCAAGCTGGGGACTTGAGATTGAAAGGATATTGTGATGCTGATTGGGGCAGTGATAGAGATTAGCGCAGGTCCACTTCAGACTATGTGTTTATGCTTGAAGGTGGGGCATTTTTCTGGTGCAGTAAAAAGCAGAGCTACAATGTCTTGTCGACCAAAGAAGCGGAGTACGTTGCTTGTTCAGCAACCATTCAGGAGGCTGTTTGGCTGAGGAGATTTCTCCAGCACCTCAACATTGTGATTCCAACAGATGAATATGTTGAGTTGTTCTCTGACAGCATGGCTGCCCTGGAGTTTGTGAAGGATCCCAAGTATCATGGCAGAACCAAGCATATAGACATCCGCTTTCACTACATTCGAGAGATAATCAGGCTAGGCAAGGTCACTCTTCGACATATCTCCACCACTAGGATGGTGGCCGATTCATTGACCAAGCCAATAGCTAGGGATATATTCCTAACCCACGTTAGGAGTTTGGGTCTTCGCAGGTTTTGATGTATGGACATTATTGATACTTTTTGTATCTTACGCTTTTCTTAATGAAAATATGTTTTCCTTTTATGTGATTGCGTAAGTGATACTAGTGGACACATATTACGATATTCACCAACCTTAGGTCAGCCCACTCACACGGGTGATCGCCCTGGCACCTAATTGGTGAGCAGGATGAGACTAAATAATCATATTAAACTTTAGTAGTTGTAATGTGATTCCTTTGTTCATATACATTACAAATAAAGTATTGATGTAATTTAAAAGTCATCTTAATTAGTTTAAGATGAGAGTCTTAGGAGTTGGATATGAGATTTTTTTTGTGAAATTTCATATCAAGCCTGTATAGCAGCCGAACCTAAATACTTGGATTAAAGAGATGATCTGAGTTGTTTAGTGGTTAGGCACCTTAGTAGTGCCTAGACCAAAGTTCGCATGGTGTTTTTTTTAAAGTGTGGCACAACCCATTAGATGGGTGCTCCGTCATGGTATACATATCATACTGTATGTTCTTGTCGACCAGTTAGTAGAGTGATATTTATTCTTCCTTCTATGTTACTGTGTGAGCACTAACCATTTTATGCTCTTGACTTAGAACTACATTATGAATTAGAGGTCCAATGTAACTAACTTAGCATGTATCTTAGGGTCATGAGAAAATACTATCTCGCAGAGCATGTCTAGTAAAGTGCTTGGACTGATACAGATTAATGTGAGGAGCTGAGGAAGATATTTCGATAACACACCATATAAGTCTTGTGACTCATTGCCTGAGCGGTTATCTCGGTTGCATTACTTAAGATAATCATGAGTACAAGATATGTTGTGGGGTCAAGTCCTGTGATTATAAGAGGGGGATTTGTGATTCTTGATCCGGTGTGTGTTGAATCATCTGGGGCATGGACGATTTTAGTCAGTGATGTGCTATGCTAGTTGGGTTGTGACTTAATATGGTACTCTTGTGTTGTGTAGTTTTTCGTCAGGTCGCACGCTCCATTATCCGTATGGAGAGTAGAATGTATATGAGAGAAAATTGATCAATGTGGCTAAGTGGGAGATTGTTGCCATGCGGTGTGTCCACGTTGGCCTGTTCTATCATTATATGTTAAGGATAAGGTTAGGATTTATCCTTATGGGTTAAGGATAAGAATGATAAATTATATGTTTCTTATTAGTTCTTAACTTATCATTTAACCGATATTCTCATATATTTATGTGAGAAACAAAATAACTTATCATTTAACCTTATTAGTTCTTAACTTATCATTTAACCAATATTCTCATATATTTATGTGAGAAACAAAATATCTTAAGAGTTCCTAATAATCTATATATAAAACCCCTTCCTCTGTATTTTGGATACACAAGAAATATAAAAGATAACGTAAGAAAAGAAATAGAGATTTCTTCCTTATTTTCTCTCCACCTTCTCTCTAGGTTTCCACCTACGTTCTCGAAATTTTGGAGTGTAGATATAAAAGAGGACTCTGGTAGCCTTCTTTGTATTCGATCCGCGCATCCTATCCGATCCTACGCATCCGATCCGAAAAGCGTAGGAGATAAGTGGAAAATCCAGAATTATCAAGATAAGGACGATCCAAGAAAGCTGGTAAAATAAGCTACCCGATCCGATTTTGGTTCCTGGATACTTTGGCTATCCAGTTTGTAAATTTCTGCTACCCTTTAATTCCAACAAGTAAAATAAAAAAATAAAAAAATAAAAAAAAACAAATTTAGCACCAAAATATTCTATTGCTCTTAGTATGTATTTTATGAGCAGTGCTCTACCAATACACCCCACTTGGGGTTGTACATTTTAGACCTTCAAAATCCAAGAAACAAAAATAAATAAATAAATAAATACTAAATTATCAAAAAACTTTTAAACCCTAGAATGGAGATGTAAGATGTGTATTTTTCATATTTTATTGGATAAAATATTCAAAAATCTCTTAAACATTATATCTTTTGCCAATAGTGGCCTAAACTTTCAATTTTTACAATTACATTTTCTAATTTATATCTAATAGTTTAATAGGTCCCTTTTTTAAGATGAACTTACAAATTATACTGTCGTTATAATTGGATGTCGTACACATAATCTCATAAAATTTTAAAATATTAAAAAAACTTCTTTCAATTTTGATAATTAAGAATGATGGAAGAATATATTATATAGAACTCCAACTTCTTTTTTTTTTTTTACACGTTAGAATACAAAAAATAAATTTTTGTTGATAAAATTGATAAAACTTACTTGAACTATAAATCATTTGTATTTGACTATTTAACCTTTCAAAATTTTAATTATACTACTCAATTTTTCAACTTGTTTGATTTAAGATATTGATTTTAAGATTTAAATATGCCGTTTCTGTATATATTTAATTAACGTATTTCATACATTTCTCACAACTATAAAATTATTAAAAAAAAAATAATAATTGGCTTAAATTTTAGAGTTAAAATAATATTGACTGATTTAAATCAAATAAATTGAACGGTTGGATAGTACGACCAAAATTTTGAAAACTTGGATAGTCAAATCCAAATGGTTCCTAATCTCGGTAAGTTCCATATGTTTTTGCCTCTTTTTTTGTTTTGTTTTGTGAAACTTTACAAAACTATAGCAAAATATACAAGCAAAACATTGAATAATTAATAACTCTAAGAGAGAGGGATCTATTAAAATATTTGATAAAATTAAAAACTCTAATTACTAAAATTGAAAGTCAAGCGTCAAATTAAAAAAGAGCTAAAGCTCAAGAAGTCTATATATTTTTTCTATTTTATTAAATTTTGGTAAAAATATATAATAATTTAACTAAATCTTTCAAAATTTAGATTTTATTATCTATTCTTTCAAAAAAAAATTTATTTGAATCAGTCAATAGAACTTTGACTTTAAAATTTATGCTGATTACTTATTTTAATAAATTTATAATTATGAAAATTATATAAAATATATCTAATTAAATGTGGAAAAGTAAATGACGCATTCAAATTTTAAAATTAATATCGTAATATCGTAAACTATGCATGCTTTGTGATTCAGAGAATGAAATAGTAAATTATTTTTTTTTGAAGTGCGTGTACATGTGATTTGTATCGTGGAAGGCTAGAGGGTTTGGATCACGAGAACATGGACGATGTTATAAGACAGCATCTGGAAAAAGTGGATTAAGGGTGGGCCCAAAATAATAAATAAAAATTTAGTTGGCTTGGCGATTCTCTGGTGGGTTGTATGCACTGCCCTGATGGGTTACTCTGGTGGGTGGTATGGACTATTAGAAACAAAACGATCTTCCAATAGACAAATACTAATTCAGACTGGGAGCAAACTATGCATGCTTTGTGATTCGGAGAATGAAATCGTGATTTTTTTTTTTTTGAAGTGCGTGTACACGTGATTTGTATTGTGGAAGGCTGGAGGGTTTGGATAACGAGAACATGGACGATGATATAAGACAGCATCTGAAAAAGGTGGATTAAGGGTGGGCCCAAAATAGTAAATAAAAATTTAGTTTGCTTGGCGATTCTCTGGTGGGTTGTATGAACTACCCTGATGGGTCTACTCTGGTGGGTGGTATGGACTATTAGGAACAAAACGATCTTCTAATAGACAAATACTAATTCAGACTGGGAGCAAACTATGCATGCTTTGTGATTCAGAGAATGAAATCGGGAATTATTTTTTTTTGAAGTGCGTGTACACTTGATTTGTATCATGGAAGGCTAGAGTGTTTGGATCACGAGAACATGGACGATGATATAAGACGGCATATCGAAAAAGTGGTTTAAGGGTGAGCCCAAAATAGTAAATAATAATTTAGTTGGCTTGGTGATTCTGTGGTGGGTTGTATCGTGAAATTTTTTTTTTTGAAGTGCGTGTACATTTAATTTGTATCGTGGAAGGCTAGAGGGTTTGGATCACGAGGTTTGGATCACGAGAACATGAACGATGATATAAGACAACATCTGAAAAAAGTGGATTAAGGATGAGCCCAAAATAGTAAATAAAAATTTAATTGGCTTGGCGAAGTGCTCTGATGGGTGGTATAGACTATTAGGAACAAAATGATCTTTCAATAGACAAATACTAATTCCGTACTAGCGGTCAGTTGGGTCAAAAACTTTACAAAGCATTGGGAGGGGTCACAGGTTGGCGGATGCAATCACTCTCCCAAAACTTCAAACCAATCTTCTAGAATTTTTTTTTTTTTTCTTGAGATACAGCGATCTTACCTCTGTTACTCAGTTCACTTACCTAATGAATGAAGCAGATAACCTGCTACCTATTTCTTAAAAAACCTTCAGCTCGCCAGGAAATTCAAACTTATTCCAAATATCTACAAACAAAATAGCAATAACTCATGAGCGAATCGTTGGGAATTAAGGCTTTACTCCAAACTAAATTACAAAAGACCCACTAAAAAATTCAAATATATCTCCAGCGCAATGTAGGTAAACAATTCAAATCAATTAAAAGACGAACAAAAAAAAATCAAGGGCATAATTTAACATGGCACTCCATACACATTTGAATCTAAGTCATTGTTGACCGGGTGCAAGAAAACGACAACAAAAGCCCTTGTTACAGAAAGGCGTAGATATCAAATGTTGGTTACATATACACATTTAATTTTTTTAGAAGGGCGACAAATGCTGGCGTATATACATCAATACCATGTGTATATATCTATGCCCTGAAAAAACTAGTTGGATAGTTTGTTTCCTATTTGATTTTACAAACAATAAACCAATATATCTCAAATATAAGAAGATGCAACCCTGAGAAAAGCAATTCACAAGCGAAAAATATGATACACAATGTAAAGTTTGAGCAAATCACAGAAATACCACCATCCCCTAATCTCACCCGCTGCTCCTGAAGAAGTTAAACCCGAGCCGTTGAGTCAATCCGTCCACGATATTGCTGGCCCGGTTCTTCTGTACTACCAGCGTGGCCCTTGTGCCGCCGGAGGCGTCAGCGTCGGCGTCTTGAGTTACATCCTTTGTATCCGATGAGCTACAAGCATCGGCGACCACAGGATCAGAGCTTGCGGTGTTATTTGTAGTTGCTACTTCAACCTTCTGTGATCCTTCACTATGAAGTGAAGCACCATTAGCAGATCCGTTGGTAGCACTCCCTGAACTGGAATTTCCGGTTGTCTCCGGTAATAAATTAGATGGCACTACAGAGACTTTCGTGGCAGCATCATGTGATTGAGATGTATCGGTCAATACATTGGATTGAAAAGTTTGCACGTGTCTAAGTTCTAAATCCTTTAGGGACAAGATTATTGCTTCCATTATCATCTGCACTCCAAGGAAACAGGAAAAGAATATCATGAATTTCCAAGAGTGTAAAAGGATAATAAGAGTTTATTCTGGTAAAAATTTTCCCCTACATATTCAGCCTACCCTTTGTTCGTCTTCCACAGTGCATGGTATTTCTGATAGGCTATCAAAAGAATACTCCAAATATTCCCCATCGTCAGCAGTAGGACTAGTTAGCTGCCTCTCTGGGTGGTCGTTGGAAAGGTTAGTGGGACAAACCCTCGAAGATGAGGGACCAACACCACTTTCAGTCGCCTTGTCCTGCAGTTACGCACACATATTAGGAAGAATGCTGTGAATTCCTGCACATAGATGGCATTGTCATAAAATGTGCTGATGCACATTATGACAAATAATAGGAACCGAGAGAACATGCTTCATTGATAATTTCTGATTTGCAAGCTATCTAAACAGTCACAAAGTCGACATCATGTTGAAAATGCAGATAAATCTAATTTTAATTTCCAACTGTATGTAGGAAGTATTACTAGAGCAATATCTAAGGGCAGAACTACATTTTCTTAAGCTCCATCTTTTTCATAAAATAAATACATAAACTAAGAAGTACAACATCGAAGTACATACAGGGTATGTTTGAATGATTTCTAAGTTCATATACATAAGTACAAATGAATTGATTTTTAAAGTAATTAAGCTTAAAAAAACTTAAAAAATGAATGATCTCTGAAAACAACCACATAGCTTATTTGCTACAGGAGGAGATTGCCGTCAAGAGCACAAATGAGGTTCTAAATTACAGATTAATCATACCAAAGCTGAATTCAAGGATTACCTCAGATGCATCACATCCTTCTTGAGTGGAAAGACCAGATGGTACCTACAAAGTCATCAACAGAAATGCACATTAGGCTGACTTGGGAGAAAATATGAGATAACTCACTGCTACTCCTACATTTTAAAAGTTTCTGATGTTTTTCCAGGAAACCCCAAAAAAAAAAAGAAAAGAAAATACACAAAGGGCTGAAAGAGTGCCAGCAAATGTTCAAGACATAACAACCAAGGTCAGTTAATAACAGAAAATTTACTGTAAACACAAGGAAAGAAGTTTAAAATTTACTGTAAACACAAGGAAAGATAATCTCCTTTGCCAGCAATGTTCTGACAGATCATATTCATGGACCATTGAACACTGAATGTATCGCTAGGCCAAGCAATTGAGAATTTCAAACCAATTTCTATTGTCAAACCAGTGCGGTGCTATTAACTTATGTCTGTGAATATTACTAAGAAGCCATAGCTCAAGAACTTTGTAGGCTACATTCCTGGTCAAAATTTATGACAAATTCTTGAAAAGGGATAAGTGCTTTATAAAGCAACATTTTAAGCATTCAGAACATTGATATTACTTGTATCGCTTTTAATGTCTACCTCATGATTATTCTTCCACATACCAAAAAAACCATAGAGCAGAAATGCAACAACTCTACTTTCCCTTGAGAAGTCAAAAGTTTCCATGCTCATAAATGCACATTTGGATAATTTATTATGAATGTTTGAAAATTTATGCACCTACTGGATTACCTAACTACATCACTGATGAAAACAACAAAATGTTCTGACCCACACACACTTGACTGATCAACCCAGCCCCAAAAAGATGGTTGGATGTCCAATGCAGCATTATGGAGTCTTCAGTCTAAATGATTTGCAGCCAAAAGTATATGAACTATATTTCATTTAACTTGGTAATCCAGTGTTTCTTCATGGAGATGAATCATTTATACAGACAATTAACGAATCATCCACTGATCTATCATGAGCATCTACCATTCAGTTATGTACACATGTCCAGTTAAAAAAAATTGAATTACACCTGAAAATTCAATTTCTACACTAGCAATTGACATAATATATTAAGATGAATACTGACCTCTGTCCGACTAATGAGCCTCCTTGAACGCAATTGAGCAATAGCATCCTCTGTCGTGACAGTTACTTGTGCTGCCTCATGAAAGAAAAGTTGGTGATTATTAGTGAATAGAGTTATAGATCTAAATAAACATCAGCAGAATAATTACAGCGCATGATGTGCAAATCTTGCCTGCAGGTGGTTCAACAAAATTATGATTCTGGTATTCTATGTCATGCATGGTATCCCAATGGCCCTGCATTGAAAATAAGCCATGGAGTTAAAGGTCAAAGTCGAAAGTATTAACCAAAAACTATAGCATACACTACCTGGTCCAAGAAGTTATGCATCGTATCGTAATAGTGATCATCAGGGATATCAGTGGGTGGACTTAGTACGTTGATGAAAAATATTGTTATCGAATCAAAGTAGAATTGTGGGCGGGGAGAATTGTGATCCCCATCAAATTTTATGATGTTCTTGTCTCCCTGCAAATTCCCAAGTTTAGTGGTGCAACAAAGTCAGAAGCAGAATAATAACTATGATTTATGATATCAATAATTTCACAAATATTATAAAAAAAAAACATACAAGAGCATTAGATTTGTCTGATAGTATGATTAAAAGCAGCATGTAGAAAACCTTAACAATTGTATCCTACAAAATATCACATAAATTGTCATCACGCAATCAGCAAAATGAGCCATCCTTACTTCCCATGAGTTCAGAACAAGGGGGCTGACAAATAAACTGTATAATGTATATACAAAACCAATATTGCACATTCAGTCTTACAGCTCTTCCTTCAGCAGGGCACTATCAATTTTGGATCCTAGATAAGCCAACTAAGTATATATTTGCAAGGCATGAAATCCTTGATACTTCTATCTACAAATTTAAACATTCAATAGTGCATATGGGACAATTGTGATATTGAAGTACTAAATATCAGGATTGGGAGGAAAAACATAGCTGAAGAAATAGCAAAATTTCCTGGAAGCATTACCTGCCATCAACCATGAGAGCACAAATGACCCAATCACAAGAGAGTGGAGAAGAGGAAAGCTGATGGAGAAGAGACTTACCATATAAGATTCATATATGCGGTCAGAATGGTGAGGACGTATAAAATCATCATCTGTAGCATGTCCTAGTAAAGCTGGAACAAAACAACACTGTGCCACCTACCAGTTGACAGATCAAATACATTTTTATATTAGAGATAGCATTAAAAGATTGAAAAACAAGAATAGACATTTATCAAAAAAAAAATTGAAATATTAGTAGCAGGTTAGCCATAGCGCATGCAGAACAATCAACTTTACATATTTGGATCATAAATATAAGAAGAAAATCCTAAGAAATTAGCTTGAAAACACATAACTAGTTCAAAGAACTCAACAACATTCATATTTCACGTAAGTTTCAGGAGAGGAAAGCTAACTGGGATTGAGTCAAGATCCATGATGTCAAAGTTAGCCTTCTTCTTGATAATCTTGCGCATATGCTGTATTGCAAGCTTTACCTGAGCATTTAACGAGCAATCAGATCATGTGCAAATAAAAAAATAGCTGTTATGGCAAAAGACAGTGAGAACAGATAATATGCCGAAAGAAAACTTTCATTCAAATTATCCCAGTGAAGACATACATGTAGATGCAGGATTATCAAAATCTCACAATTAGAACTCAGCTGAATTAATTTAAATTAGCTTAAGACAGCAAACTCAAAACATATTATTATAAAAGGCAGACAAGAAAATTACCGACGAATTAGAAAAGGTAGCCTATCAAGGTAACCAAGTAATCTTGCTTAGGTAACTTTTTGCCTAAAAGAACTAGTCAAAAAAAAAAAAAAAAAAAAAAGACATTCAGAAAAGAAATTTTGTAGCTTCATCTCATAGTTGTGACTATTCTAGAGATTTTCAAGGTTTTACAACAATTAAACTGCCAGAAGCAGATGCATCCCTTTAAGCAATATGAAAAGAGCACTGAGAAGGAGACTGAAAATTATGTGATATATATGACAATAAAGGGAGAATACAAAGCCCTTTTCAATGCTAAGAATACAAATTCAATATGCTAGCCTCATTGACAACTGATCTTATTTGATTTCTAGGACATACCTGCACTACAGATTAGACATCAAACGCAACAATCGTTGCCATTTTCAAAATGATTTCTATTAAACATGTAAAGTTTCAATATTTCTACAAACTAGAATAGAAGTTGGAAATTTTGTTTAAAACTAACAATAATACATAAAAAGTACAGTCTGCACAAGTAACTAAACAAGGAATTCACAGTTCAAAGTTAGATGTATAAATTTGAAGAAATCACCACCGAACTTGTGGCAAAATTTTCATTTAACTCACCAAACCTCAATTTGTATCAACCTAGACTTGAACGGCTCTAATTTTTGTTTCAGCTAGGTCACTGCTCAAACTCCCAATACTTTTTCAAATGAAGTAATGATGTGAAAATTGATCCAATTGCCAAGAGATGGCATCACAATGTCAGCCAGTTTACTTAACAATAACATCATCCCAAGATCATCATCATTCAGCTATTATATCACCTCAAAGAGATGATTGATAATTGAATCAGCAGCCACATCATCTCAAGTACTAAATTAGCAGTCACGTCATCTCCAAGAGATGATTTGTAACTAAATTAGCTTTTTCATTTTTATTTGACAATTACAGGGAGTTCTAAGAGAAATCTCAGTGAAATGAATGGAAGGTAGAACTGCTAAATTACAAAGAGGAATCAAAATCAAGTCTACTCAAATCACATGATACAATGAAGGAAACTAATAAAACACGCACTATTCACCATGACACGCATAAAAAGTACGACCATGGTGGCAACGCAACCATCAAACAACATTTAACTTAGGAACTAAGAAGCATGATGACAGCCAGAGGTATCAAATAAAATGACTATAAACTATTAGTAAATGAACAAAGAATGTTTCTCTAGTACAATTGCCCTTAGAAGTGCTTTTTTTTACCGTGAACTTTGGCAAGGGATATTTGTATGTATCAACAAGTTCCATCATCAAGTCCACCAAATTAGAGAATGGACTATCAAGAACCATTCCTGCAATCGACGGATCTTCAGCTCCATACATCAAGCTGTGGAAACAAGGACAAAAGTTATGTAACAAATACAGATTGATACAGTACAAGACCGTCAAGATTCAACTACCCATAATGAACAGTTATTATAGTTTTTTTCGATACCGAAAACTCATAGGGATGCATAATTAGAAAAGAAGAAAAACTTTCAAGGCACATCCTTTAGGAAAGCAATGTTTAAACAACAAAATCATAAAGTCAAAAAACAAAATCATAAAGTCAAAAGGAGGTACTATCTTCCAGTCTTCTGTTTTGAATTCAAATATAATTGTGCTGGTTATTCATAGGTCAAACCGCAAATGCAAAGCCATCACGAAATTAAATGCAATTGTAAGACTGTTCAATTGCAATTGTGATACTGTCCAATTGCAATTGTGATACTGTTTTCATGTTAATCAGTTTTAAATAAGTGCATTGAGTATGAAAAATAAAAAGATAACAGTAAAAAAAAAGGGCGACTGCAATTACTTCAGAACATCATAGGGGTAATTGTTTATACAATTCAAGGTATTATGTTATTATTTGATTGTTGTCTCGTAAAATATAATTTTCCAGATAGGTACATGCTAAATTTTGATTGGCTCATGTACAGCTCAATATGAGAATTTGCAATCTAGTTTCAAAGTCAACTGAAACTTTGGCATGCATCCTACAAAACAAATTTATATCAGCAACAATTTGCACAGACTGACAATATTAAGATCTTAGACTTAAGACAGACTGCCAGAAGATACAAGACATTAGCTCAAAAAATTAAAATTAAAAGCTCCAAAGATGTGAGTGTAAATGCCTGCTTACTAAGCAACTAATTCAACATGCAGACAAAAAGCCTATATTAAGTTTTGAGGATGAATTACTAATACTATAGTAACAGAAAATAAAATTTCCAAGGAGGAGCAAAAAGATGTATTTTGTCTTAAACAAGGCAGATAGCATGTTTAATAATCTGATGCATTATATAGAGCAAATATGTGCTGAAATTCATAAAAAGGACCTTGTAACAGCACCCATTGAGCGGCCCCATAAGCCAATGCAAGATATGTTACCATCAGTCCGCAAATAATCAACCACCGCTCTAAGATCCTCTTTCTGGCATTAACAAAACAAAAATAATGTCAGAAGAGATTATCAGTGGTAGTAATTACTAATTATATTCACAATTGATTAATGTGCAACATTAGATATCTTCTAATCACTAACAAATTTAACAACCTCAAACCACAACAATAGCCGAAACATAGGATAATGTGCCAGCCAATCTAGCCAAGCATTGTCATACAGCATGCAAAAGGAATTAAATAGATCCTTTAGCATCTATTGGAAGAAGGGCTGTCCGACTGAATAAAAAGTGTAATTTCTAGTTGCTCTAGCATAGGCTATTCAAATAAAACAGAAACACCAATAAAAAAACAACAACAACAACAATAACAATGAGAACTAGCACAAACTTAAGAAGATCCCATTTAATCATTTCCATACAGAACAATGTGGAGGCTAATGCACATCATTGAGGCTCACGCATATCATTGTCTTACCGAACCGGTTTATTTTTCAACATCTAAAGGATTACTTGGCATTCTTTATGTTTATCTATTATAGTTTAAGCAAAGAAAAAAGTAAAAAACACAAAAACTCTTGTTTGCAAACATGTTTGACTTGATAGTTATGTTACTTGTTCACTTTTATATCTTCGGCACATGGGTTCAAAAAGCAGGTGCTTCATTCAAATATGCCTTCAACTGAAGCCTGTCCTGCTGCTTTGAAAAAGCAACTTGAAACGGCTAGTTTGGGACTACCACAGAAAAAGGAATTGATCACAATGAAACAGTCATAAAATACTAGTGGTATTGCCGAAAATGAACATGTCTTTTCACAAAAAGTTGCAAAACTGATGATACTAGAAAAACAGAAATTGAGAACCATAAAGAAAAAATATTTCTTACATCCGTGTGATGCAGAACAAGCTTGAACCTATGTTGATCGGATTAAACCGATTTAGTTCATAGTTTTTTAAATTAGATTAGACTAGTTGAGCATATCTTTTAATTAATTAAATGAGGTTTTTTTAGCTATCCTCTTATTTGATTTTATCTGTATTTATTTTTAGGTTATCATTGTTTAGTTATTCTCCAGATAAGCTTGTTTAAATTAGTTATTTAGGATAAAATTAAATCCTAAGTTGATTATGTATAGGTAAGGTTAAGAATAGTATAAATGAAGCATAAGACCTTTTTGTATGATGATGAATATATGATTTTATGAATCTATAATGAAAACAAAGGCTTTAGTAATGATGTCCTTTTTTTTCCTTTGCAAATGCGTCGCCGTGGAGTGAGTCCATTCCCGAAGCGAGTCCGGTTTAGGAGTGAGTCCTGATTATCTTTTCTAATTTTTTTCTTTTTCTGAATTTTTTTCTTTCTTTAATTTTTATAATTTTTTTAATTACGAACATTTCAAAAAAAATCAAAAAAAATTCAAAAAAAATATTTCAAAAATTTATAAAATTTCGAAAAAGTTTTCAAAATTATAAATTATATTTTGAAGCTCTCTAAGACGTAAAACCAAATATTCCGTCCTACATCAGATTTGGTATCGGAGCTTAGGCTATTTGACGGTTCTATTTCATTAAAAGTTTTCGACTTGTGGAAGAAAATGATGAAAAAATTGAAAAAAAAAGTGAAAGAAAAGTTTGTGGATAAAAAAATAGTAAGAGTTGAATTTGTTGAATCTTAAGTATAAATATAAATATAAGTAAGTTTATTAATAATTTGAAAAAGTTTATTCTACAACAAATTCAAAAAAATATTTCAAAAATTTATAAAATTTTGAAAAAGTTTTTAAAATTATAAATTATATTTTGGAGCTTTCTAAGACGTAGGACCCTATATTCCGTCCTACAACACCATGCCTATAGCTCAGCAAGCCACTTATCAACAACAGTCAAACCTCACTAGAAGCTCAACTAGTGCATGGGACTATGCAACCTTAAAAAATGCTAAGTTGATGATCTAAATTTAAAAGAAGCAGAAAACTTGAAAACCAGGACAAAGTAGCTTCTGAGATCATTGTTGATTCAATTGTATAGTCCCTATGAAAGTACTTACTTCGTTCCAGCCTAAGGTGACATGTTCTCCTTCAGAAAGCCCAGACCCTGAGAAGTCAAGTGTAAAGACTGTAATGTTTGACGGTAGGAGAATAATAGCAGCCTCGCTCGCATCAGCCCTGCACCCACTGGGAAATAGAAGATATATGGCATATCAATCAACAATTTACTGTGATATAATTAAATTATTAATGAATCAACTGAAATATTGAACATTAAAATATAAATATAAGTAACATTTTATCATTGCAAGGATGATAACTGGAAGTTGAATCTGTTGTTTATTTATTAATAATTTAAGGTCCTTCAAGTAGTAGAAATTAACATTTCATCATCACCAGGATGATAACTGAAGGATGAATCTGTTGTTTTTTTATTATTAATTCAAGGTCCTTCAACTAATCAAAATTACTACTACACCTCCACAAGCAATTCTCAAGCCTAAAAATAACTAATTATATAACAGTAGCGTTTATCTGTAAGTTCATAGTAATGACTAACAATTATTATATGCATATTTCAATTTAGAACGTATAAATTTAGGGCATGTATGGTCCGCCCCTTTTTCACCCAGGATTCGGAATTGGAATGGACGAATCCGTATGTGGGTGTTTGGTATATGGGAGTTCCATTCCGATTCCGATTCTCAGGGTGAATGTGAATCCCTAAATCGCCCATTTTTCCAATCCGGCCTCCTAGGCCAGATTAGAAATTGAATCAAGGAGAAAAAAATATATTTTCCGAAAATATCTCAATTATATTTTATATATTATATTTTATATTTAAAATTTAATTTAATTTCTTGACTTTATTTTTTAATTAAAATATAATTTTAAATTTAGAAATTAAATTTTTAATTCTAGATTTTGATTTAGAAATTAAATTAAAATATAAATTTGATCCATACAATTAAATTTAAATTTAATTGTAAGGATGAATTTGAGTCAAATCACAAATTAGTTTTATATTTAGAATTGCTCTCTCAATTTTAAATTTTAAATTTTAAAAAAAATTACATTTAATATTTTGGCACATCATTTCAATATTTTGATGTAAATTTTTAATATTTAACTTTTAGTTTGAATTTAAATTATAAATTTAATTTTATGCTTTGAGGTGCAAACTTTTTTAAATTATTTTTATATTTTGTATTTTAATTTTAATTTTATTTTGATTATTTTTTAATAATCAAAATTTTTTAAATATTGAAAGCAGGAATCAACCATACCGATTCCGATTGTTATTCTGAACCAAACATATTAGGAAGCATTATCATTCCGTTTCCGATTCCGCTCCATTTCGATTTTATTTTCTATTTTGAACCAAATGCGCCCTTAAAAGCTTTAGGATAGTTTTTTTTTGATTAAACAGGGGTATACCCTATTTGAACAGTACAGGACAGGACTGAAAGAAGGAAAGGGGACCCAACACAATACAGTACCCAAAACATGAAGAAGGCCCGCTCCCGCCCCAACAAACGGAACGAGCTCCCATTTAAACAAACACGAAAAAAATTGAAACAGACAGCACAGTGAATAAACTCCAGTCCTAAGCTTATAACCACAAGCAAACTTAACAGACTCTAATAATCCAGCAAACTATTCTGAAAATTAGATAGCAAGTGGGAAGCACATTTCAAACAAAGGAAGAACACCGCATTTCATCTGCACAGTGCCGCAATAATTGACGAAGATTGTCGTCGTTGATAACCCATTTCCCATTCCTCCATCTTGCCCGGCATATAACAAATTCATCAAGCTTCACGTATCATTCCGAAACAACAAGTCAGCGAAGCCATCAATGTAGTAGGCAGCCAACAGATAATTGACAAAAGAACGCACCATTCAACACAACTTAGAGAACCAGCATTAGATCAGAAAGATGACAGAAGAAAGCACCAATCCATAAAGCCTCTGCCCTTATCCAATCTAAGCACCAAATCGACGAAGCTAACAGAGAAGTTACCCGCCAATAAATTAATTTCCAAAAGAAAGAACCAATGACTACAGCTCAAGGAGCAGGCCTTAAAAACCAAAGAGGTCCCTTAAGCAAACAGAAAAAGAGTAGTGTAAGCTAGCAAAAGCTAAAGCGCATCCAATGAGATGTCAGAGTAGTTACCCGCCAACAGTAAATCAAAAAAAAAAAAAAAAAAAAAAAAAAACTTCTTCAAAAACTTGCTGAAACCAGATCTAGATAGGCCCAAATTGAATGTTGCCAATTTATACATTCCCCAAACCCCAAATCACCGACAGCATACTATAAGAATAAAAGCATGAGGTCCTGCAGCAAGCCTCTTCGGGCCAGAGTGCCATCCCTCATCTTCAAACGATGTGAATCTCATGACCAAGGACCAGGCTTCTACAGTAACGGACGCCATAGCTGACCGGTAGCCCCAACATTCGGTATAGAAGGCTGCAGTCTCCCCAACACTTCCACTAAACCATAATGCAACTTGCAATCGATCAACGGCGGGATACAAAAAACCAAATCCAACTCCATTCAACCAAAGACCGAGAGCTGGCTTGACCCACAAATGGCTGCAGCAGCAAGAACCATGCTTAGTGGGACAGGATCATGAAAGAACCGAAGGAGAAAGCAGAAACACCTCCTTCGGCAAAACCAGGGGAGCCGTAATTTCAGTCCCCACTTTGATCTCCCAGCGCCGAATTCCAAAACTTCACAATGTCGACCACTCTTCTCCCGCAGACCTCGCACGATTTATTGATATTATCGAAGGTTCTCCTATTCCGTTCGTTCCAAATTTCCCAGCACGTAGCTGCGAACCAGATGTCAAAATTACCCCGACCACAATCCGACATGGTCATCCTGGCTTTCCTCCATCTATGAGCTAGGTCGCCTTCATCGATGCCCAATTGCTGCCTAGTGATCGAAAAATTCAGCAGGATCTTGTCCCACAAGGCTATGGCAAAAGTACATTGAAAGAAGATGTGATCGATATTTTCTACATCTGCTCCACATAACACACAAATCGACGGGCCGTGCCAACCCCGCTTGGCTAAAATATCCGCCGTTAAAATCCTGTATCTCCCGGCCGACCATAAGAATAATTTGACACGAAGTGGAATCTTGATCGCCCAAAGATGGCGTATTCTACGTGCGTCCACTCCGTCGAAAGATAGAAAATTATAAGCGCTGTCGACCGAGAAAACCCCCTTACTACCCTATCTCCACGAGATTGTGTCGAAATCCTCATTAAGCGTAACCCCTTCAAGCAGGTTGTGAAGAAGCCCCACTTCTTGCTGTTCCACCCCAGTTAGGTTCTGACTAAAGCCCAAGTTACTTGTGTGAGAAAAACGCCGCAACCAATTTTTAACCGACAAATGTTTGGAGTTGGAGATAGCGAACAAATTAGGAAAGATATTGCGCAGAAGAGATTCCCCACTCCATCTCGAATCCCAAAAAGCCGCCAAAGATCCGTTCCTAAGCGAGAAAGCAACAGAGAGATGAAAAGGGGGGGACGTAGAAAGGACGCCTTTCCAAACAGGACAGCAACCAGCAGGCACCGGGGGGGCCGAGGCAGGAGATCTGAATCTATAATGCTTCTGCGTCAAAAGGCGCACCCAAGGTAGCGATCTCGTGGAATAGAAGTTCCACAGTCCCTTCATCAAAAGAGCCGAATTCATGGATCTCAAGTTACGGATGCCTACTCCACCGAGTCTTTTGGGCCGACACACTTGATCCCAATTAACTAGACAATGAAACCCACTGGTTAATTTCTTGCCTTTCCAGAAAAAACCCCGACGAATAGAATCAATAGATTTAATTACCCACACCGGGAGCTTAAAGATAGAACAAAAGAAAGCCGGAATACTGGAGAGGACCGAATTCAACAAAACAAGACGGCCGCCCCGCGAAAGCGAAGAAGCCTTCCAACCCGCCAGCCGATTGTCCACCTTCTCGATAAGCGGCAGATAGTCAGCCTTTCGGAGAGCCTTGGGAGAGAGCAGAAGACCCAAAAACTTAAACGGAAAGCCCTGAAGTGAGCAACCAAAGAAGTTGGTGAGGGCCGAAGCTTGAGAATCCGGAAGATTGATCGGAACAATAGAGCTTTTGTCGAAATTAATCATAAGTCCCGATAAAGAAGAGAAGGCGTCTAGAATCCTTTTAATGACTTCAGCCGACCGAGAGGAGCCGTCAAAGAAGATAAGAAGATCATCAGCAAACTGAAGGGTATGAATCTTGACATCCCCAACTCCTACACTAGGAAGCTCAAGGCTATCGGTAGCCACCTGAAGCATTTGAAAGAGCACGTCAATGCACAAGTTGAAAAGAAGAGGAGAGAGGGGGTCCCCCTGTCGAAGCCCTCGCTTGCAAATAAAGCTTTTGCCAGGGACGCCGTTGAGCAGCACCGCGGCCGAAGACGAATGAAGTAAGGTGGAGATCCAGCCAATCCACCTGGCGCCGAATCCTCTCGCCTGCAACAAGTCCAAAAGGAAAGCCCAATTGATATGATCAAAAGCCCGCTCGAAATCGATCTTCAGTAGTGCTGCCTGACATTTGGTGGAATGTAGGTGATGAACCAGAATGTGAGCCGAGTAGAAGTTGTCGAAAATAGAACGCCCTTTGATGAAAGCCGTCTGAAAAAGGTTGATTAACTGCTTCATAACAAGCTGTAATCTAGTGGCCAGAACCTTCGAAAAAAGTTTAACCAGGCTATTCTCCAAACAGATGGGACGGAGGTCGCGAGCAGTAAAGACATCACTCTTCTTCGGAATCAAACAGATCAAACTTTTATTCAAACCCTCGAGATTAAGATCCCCTTGATAGAATTTAGAGAACAAATCCAGAATATCATTGCGAATGATGGACCAAAAGCGTTGGAAAAAGATCATAGGTAAACCGTCCGGACCGGGAGCCTTCTCCGGGCTGCATGCGAACAGTGCTTTTTCGATCTCAACCAAGTGAAACGGAGCCTGGAGACAGTGGAGGGGAGGTGGGGTAAACGGATAGAGCAGGCCGAAATTCAAGACTCCAACAGGCGCCGAATCCTCTCCCATTAAGTTCCTGAAGAAAGAGAACAGAAGGTTCGCGATCGAACTGTGATTGTTGAACCAGGAAGAACCATCCGACAACCGGGAAATAGTATTTCAACACTTGCGAGAACAAGCTTTTAGATGAAAGAACCTAGTATTTGCGTCCCCCTCCCTTAGCCACTGAACTCTAGATCTCTGTTTCCATTTAATCTCCTCCTGTAAACAGAGTTCTTCGTAACGACCTTTAAGAAGAGGTCTCAGAGCCCTTTCCACCTGAGTGAGACGTCTACGCTCTTCTGCCAAGTCTAGCCAGTCGATCCATTGCAAGCAGAGGGCAGCCTGGTTCTTACATCTCGAAGCTAACCCAGAACTCCAAGAACGAAGAGCCACTTGGACCCTAGCCACTTTAGATGAGAAGGGGCACTCCAACGGAACGTTGCTCGAAGAAGAGGACCAAGCATTGCTAATCACATCAGAGATGGCCGAGTAACGGAGCCAGAAAGACTCAAACCGAAAGAGCTGTGGAGAGGGGATAAACGAGTAAGCCGAAAGCAACAAAGGGGAATGATCGGACCTACGGCGCGGCAGAGCCCGGAGGGAGGAGCGAGGAAAGTAAACATGCCAATCCTTCGAAACGAAAGCCCTGTCCAACCGCTCAAGGGTGGGCAAGCCTCTACCATTGGACCAGGTGAACGACTTGTTAAGCAGTGGAAGATCAAGAATTCCAAGGTGCGAATAACCTCCTTAAAAGCCAAAGAAGACGACAAGCTTGAGAGTGGGCCATTTTTATCCCGGGAAGAAAAAAGAACATTAAAGTCGCCGATAGCAATCCAGATGCCCGCCGTCGAGGAACCAATAGAGCGGAGTTCAAGGAAAAAAGCGGGCTTGAGCGCGTCGCAGGTGGGACCGTAAATATTGGAAATCGTGAAGCAGCACCCATCAGCCTTTCTTTTTAAAACCACACTGAGTGTGAATTGACCCGCCCATTCCTTCACACACTCAAAAAGAAAGGGGTTCCAGGCAGTAAGGAGGCCCCCCTTAGTACCCACCGCGTCAAGGGTTCGAAACTCTCTTAGATGAAACCCACAGAAGGAGAAGAACTTAGAAGGCGGCGTAGACGCCAGCTTGGTTTCTTGGAGGCAAACCACACAACATTTACTGAGCCTGATGAAGGATTTGACCAAAGTGCACTTGGCAGAATTGTTAAGCCCCCTAGTATTCCAAGACAAAAACTTGAACGATCGATTCCTTGCCATAAGGGAAACAAAGTACGCAAAACGCCCAACTCCCAGAGGCCACGCCTACAAGCCCTCCGCCACGCCCCCCGGAAGAGCGTCAATGGCAACAGGCGCAGGATGGAGAGAGAAACCTTCCGCACACACATCTACTACCCCACAAGCCGTCTTAATCAGATGGACCTCCGTCATCGTGAGCGGGTTCATCAAATCCAACCTAGGTGAGGTAACGTCATCAAACGTCGAGGGACCAGCAGCAGCCGTGGGTGCCTCCAGTCCTCCTCCCGAAGGAAGGGCAGACGAGGAAGAGGAGGAGGCAGCACGGGGAGCTCTAGAAGCGAATCTCACCATCCTTAGCTTCTTGCACATAAGATCTTGGGCTCGATTGAGCGACGATTTTTTATCCCCCCTAAGCTTGGCTGCCAGGCGCATGCTACGCCTATTAGCCGGATGGTTGCCATGAACGGGGAGGTCGAAGCTATTAGCCAGAGACAGGGCTTGCTTGCTCTTAGCTAGAGCCAAAACAGGACGTCCCACAAGTTGCCCCGAAGAAGGACAGGAGGACGGCTCACATTCCTCCACCGGAGAGAGGCAGGAGACCGCAGAAGGAAGTATAGCGGTCCTCAGAAGCGGCACCTGGGGCCCGCCAGGGGTCGGAACCCGAGCCGGCTGTGATCCCGATCCAGAGCCACCTTCCAATCCAAAAGACTTAGTCGCAGAGCCGCCAGAGTTCTCCTCCGATGCAGACCCGAGAACCAAAGCCAACGGTTGCGAGGGTGGGAGACTCGGGAAATCGCACAGCGCCAGGCGAAAACCCTTGGGCCCCTCCCCAGGCAGGCGATGCTTCAAAACCTGGCCGAAAGGGGGACGCACCCCGGACGCAGGAAGACTGCTCTGAAGGTTGGCCGCCGGAACAGAGCGAAATCCCGTCTGATGGAGGAAGGCTTCCTGCGTCTCCGAGGATGTAAGGTCCAGATGATGATCCAGAGCTTCCCCGAGGAGGATAGGGCAGCACTCCTCCCAAGAAAGGACTTCGATAGGAATATGAAAACGCCGATCCTCTACCGTCAGCTCAAGCACCTCGGGCACATCACGGACATGTTGGCAACGAATCTTCACCTTGAAGAACGAAACATCCGATCGATCCCTGCTGCCTACATCAACCTCCCAGAATTCACCAAAACTGCTGACCGCAGCCTTAACATCCTCATCATGCCAACAGAGGATCGGCCAGTGATGAAGACGGATCCACACCATGTGTCGTAGCCGGCCCCTCAGACCCTCTCCAGCCTCCACCCAGTTAGAGAAGTTAAAGAGATAGTCCTCGAACGAAATTGGGCTATGCCCAATGGCCGATTCCCTAGTAATCCAGTTAGGGAAAAAGACCGCCATCGACGAATCCCGAAAATCCGCCACAGTAAAGTCGGAGCACTTGCCCCCAAACCTGGCCGCAAGTCCCCTCGGCACCACCTCTTTAATGAGACCAGGAGAAAGGCCGCTGACCTCCACCCGCGCCACACAGCCCGCGAGGGATGGGCGTCCATCGGTGGTGGCCCTGACCGGAAGGAAGGCGGCGGCGATGCGCGGACGGCCCTCGGGGGGTCCATGAGACATAGGCGGCGGCGATGCTCTGACGGAGCGAGCCTCACAGCGAACGGCCGAGTGCCCCGTCTTCATACAAAGGAGACACCTCTTCGGTCCCCTACAGGAAGCGGCTCGGTGCCCCGTCCGGAAGCACCTAAAGCACCTCCCCGCTAGGGAAGGGTTAAGAAGGTACTTCGGTGGATCCAGGGGCAAGACCGGGAAATGGGCCGAAGGCCGCGGGGGGGTGCGATAGCCACGGGGGGGAACAACAGGGCTCGCAGTAGAAGACAAAACGGCATCTTTAAAAGAAAAATCAACTCGGACAAATGTACCTCTGTGTGGGCGCGCTCGAGGAGAAAGGGCACTCGCGGTGTTAAGGCGGGAAGTGGACCGGTGAGTAGGAGAGGGGGGACCCCCGAGCTCGAAGTAGGGGGGGCCACTCCTGGAGCTGGGGCGGGCCGGGACGCGGAGTTATTTCCGCGAGCGACCAGGGAGGGTCGAAGGGTGGCCGGGGCGGTCACCTTCCCTCCCCCAGCCCTACCGCTCTTTCTCTCACTAACCATTTTTTTTTTACTAACGCCACTCGCCGAAAAAGCTTTAGGATAGTTATAGGTTGGATTGCCCACACTGTTAAAAGTAGGCACACCATGGTTTGAAGCATCTCCAAGAAACTCCAAAATGAAGAAAGCATGTTTAGATCTTAGATTGCTCATCAGAAACTCGGGTTTTGAGATAGTAATATGTCTGAGTTAAATATTATTTGCAGAAAGGACTCATTAGGAAGATATGTGGGAGACTTTCTGCCATTCATGCCTACTAGTGCAAGTTGAAATTGCAGGAAACTCAGTCCATTGGACCTTACAGAAGAGAAGAATGTAACACCCGACTTTGCAACAAATGCCTGCCAGCAGGGCAAGCAGTGATGCATTGATCAAGATCATCAGTATCACCTTCAAAATTCTTGAGTCTCTGAATTGAGTTAAGATGCAAAGATGATAATAATAATAATAATAATAATAATAATAATAATAATAATCAATCTGTAATAATAATGATAGGAAGAACAGGTACGAGCAATAGAAGCACTAAGCGCCTGACAACAAGGCTAATCACAGGGCATTACCACCCTCTTCAAAATTTCTTTCCCCTTCAATGGTTCTCACTCTTTATTCTTGTAACGACATTATGGTAGAGTAAAATAAACACAACCAGCTGAAATAACATGATGAGGATGCATGGACTATTTAAATAGAATTAGTTTATCAAATTGGAAGAGCTGACTGAAGACAGGAATAAGCTCTTCACTATCTCTATTGCCTGTCTTCTAGCTAGTTGCAATTTTCGGGTTTAACTTTTATCAATAAAGATAATAACATGTATAGGGCAAAAGAAATATTAATAATGCTCTTCAACCATAATATGGCTTTGTGAAAAAGATTATAAAGTGCCTACTTATTGTGAGACTCAATGAAAATTCATCAATTCACAAATGTACAAAATTCATTGTAATAGAGTATGTATTATGCTAGATAAATTAGTTTCTCCATTTTGCTCTGAATGAATTTTACAAAACTGGCAAGTCTAAATGTTTCCTACGACATACAAAACCAGAATGTAGGAGATCACTATAACTTGTTAAATATCAACATGACATCTTAACTATTTACCTGTTCCCATGACAGTATATAACACAAGGAAGAGGTTTTCCTTCAGGGATTACAAGGGGCATATAGTGACTGCATTGAAGTTTCTTACCACGACCATTTGTAACCTGAATCAGTTAGTAACATAAATGAGATCAACAATTAGAGGAACCAATAGTACCGATCAACTCATGTTAAATAAATTTCTCTTTTATCATAAGAAACATGCAACTGTATTTAATTTGTGCATGTCAAATTAGTCAGCAGGTAAATTGCATATAACCGATACAAACAGTGATCAACATCTTGCATCAAGTATTGTACAAATAGTCAAGGCGAGTATAATTTAGAATAGTAAGTAAATCATTTACCCTGATAAACCTTCAACTATTGAATGAAGGACTCTGCATGGAATTTCAATACTAAAAAAATGGGGTATGAGCATCTACAGTTTAGTGGATCCTATGTCTGTTGGAAAAGCTCACCAAACACTTGATACCAAAGAATAGATAAAAAAGGGTACTCTTCTTGGCCCAATTTGAGCCAGCCTACCTTCTAGAGGTGCAACCAGATCAGGTGGGGGGAAAAAAATCAACACTTAGCTCATATTTAAATTAGCCGTTAATTTATAGTGAACTGAAATTGAAAACATTACCTAACTGAATCAGGTCACCTCTAAATTAAGTTCTTTTAATCACTGCGGTTAGATGGGGACAATTAATCAGCTGACCAATTTTGTTCTACATTAATCTGGAAGTTAGTCAGCTTGGACATAAGATTTTTTTACTATACAAAATGCATATACCGACGAAAGTTATAAAGGAAATAAAGATGAATAAAAAATTATGAATAAATGGTAATCATCTAATATGGTGGATTAGGTCACCGAACTCTTATTTCTTGAGACATTCATCTCTAGTAAGGATGACATAAGGTACAATCCAAGGATTTAAATATCCATCAGCACGGGCCGTATCTGCCGTGCCGTACCGTGCCAACAAGATGCCGGCACGATACAGCTCTCGTGCCGATGGCACAGTTCAAAACCCTTTTTTCTTAAAATTATTAAGTAATTTTCTTAATAAAGTTCAAAATATTTGATAAAGATACATAATAAGCAATTAAAAAATTTTGTTGCTAAAGAAATTAAATATTTCATGCCATTATGTATCGGCACGCATGTATTTTTTTTGACCGGCACTTATATGCACGGCTAGGCACGCACCGTGTCGTACCATGCCGGCAAGATTTTGGCACGACCCCGTGCCACGACACTTAAATCCTTGGTACAATCTAGACACTGATCTTGACCCAAGAGGGATCAAAATATCAAATAACATAATTAAATATTTTTATCTTCGTGCTGAGTCTATGACTGTCTAGAGATCTGCATGTTAAACATGATCACACATGAGCTAGGTTTTAAAGTTGAAAAATGGTCCAGTGTCTAACTCCGGCCATGTAGGAAATACAAACTCATTCAATATCTGAAAGTAGTTCAGATATATAATATAATAGAACATTTGAAATAGCAGACCTAACCAGGTTAATTTAAATGGGTAAGATTCAATGTTTAGACAAGCTTATGCCCAGTCCAATTAAAATTGTAATTAAAATAGCACCTTGGTCATGTGCCCACTAAAACTGTTGGCTGCCATGCTAGAGAGCTACTATTAGCTGGATAAGAAATGTTCAGAAGTCTAGGTGAAGATCCAAAATGACAAACTTGTAACTAGGCTGCAAAACTAGGATCAAAGTGAGAATGATTATTATTTTCCCAGCTCCATAGTCTAGCAATTCACATTCACTATCTTCAATATTGCAAACCAGCAATTCTACAGCTTGAACTGATTCACAATTTACAAATAATATTACCTCCAAGTCCTTCCTCCGAAACCACCTTCCCTTTAGCATAAACTCTTCATCCAATAAATCATCCTTTGGACTATAATCAGCCCTGGAAATGCAACATACGAGTTATTATACGCACCAAACTTGAACTGAGAAAAAACAATGACTAGCTGCAAATGACAGGTTGAAGTTACAAAAAGCGAAAATATCGATAGTTCATTAAAATCACATTAAACAAAAGCATTTTTTTACTTATTCTATTCAACTAGTAGCTAGCAACCATGATATGGCCAACCAACCAAAGGACCATGATAATCAAACTTTGTCATATTACTATCTAACAATAATAACAGTTAAATAGGAAAAGCTAATCAGGTCTTCCGAGAAAAGGGCTGAGGTATTTATGTTCATTACATCCTTAACCATCCTTGGCAAACCTCATTAGAACACACAAACTACCAAGTAAAACAAATTCAGCTAGGTAATCTTTCTTAATCACCATGGTATAATTTTTTAGAGCATATGTATCTCAATTCTTTACTATGATCTTTGAGGATTCGTAATTGTCTTATCTTGCCGACAGTATTAGACTCACAGTCAAAGATAACAAGTGCAACTTCCTTTTCCAAGCTTGGGACCAGCTGATAGATGGACCACTAAAAACGCATGGGCAAAGCAGAAAAAGTAATAATTATAAATCTTTAAAGCAAATGTGCATGGCTTGTGCAGTCCCTTGTGTCTCCTCATCCAGGGCTCTAAAGCAATAGAAAAAAAAAATAAAACCTCTAACCAGATGACATGAGTTGTCAATTCCTTCTTTCTTCCACTAAACAAATTATTTGCATTATTCTCCCTAATATTAAGCACTATAATGCATTTTCTCACAACTTCCTAAGAAATCATTCTTGATCTACTTTTTTGTTTCAAGCCACCTTCAAATTTAAAATTTCTCCTTACTGGCACATTTTGAAGACTCAGCTGGATATGTTCAAAGCATTTCATATGATTTTCATGCAACTCCTTGGCAAGACTAACTTGTGTTAGAAATAATCTTTCATATTCTTCTTTTTCTAAACAACACCACCCATTCACGCCGTCACTCTCATTTTCTCCCACATCTCAATTAACGCATATGTGTGTGCATCCATGGATGCCAAAAGTTTTCATCCATAAAACAATTATTGCCTTTCACCCATCCTAGCAAAATTTCCCTTTCTAACTTAGGGAGTAGATGATCAACATAGCACACCAAATGTGCTTTCCTATTTCGACAGCCTCACTCCAATTTATGTGCAATTCCCCCATTGTCAACACTTTCTGTCAAACTATAAATCAATGATAACAGAATTTTTCCTACTTGGATAGTTGGATGTGACAATCATCAACATAAACTTTTATCAATGTACTAAATTCGCACTCCTTTAAGTCAGATTGCACAAAACTGCAAAACATTTGTCAGCGCTCATCTTTCTATACCAGACCACAAGCAGTAGAAAGTTTGATAGAGAAAATAAAGCATTTACCATGAAAGCAATAAAAATGGGTAATTACAAAAATGACAACAAACCAAAAGGGAATTTACCCACAATAAAGCTTAGCTTATCATCTTATTCACATGCTTAATCTGACCCTATATCTAAACGAAATTACTAGCGGGTTATTATTGAAACAATATGCCATCAAAGTGAATATGGAAGGTGCATTGGGCTGATAAGGCAGGGCTCACAAAGTGCACATGTATTGGGTGCATCAGCAGGTGCATAGGTTGCTCAAAAAATTCATTAAGAAATCAGCTCAAACACTTAGTAGGGCTTATATACCTCAAGCAAAATGAATGACTAGTGGGCAACCGACCAATTAGCAAATATGACAGCTATGGCATCACAATGCTTAAAATTATACTAGTATTGAGGTAACCCAAAAGTTCTTATCCTCATTTATAAGATCAATTCTTAACTAAGGATTTAAACATTGTAGCATAGGGTTGTGCCAAGCACCTGCCGCCATACTATGGCATTGTGTGTACCGCATCATACAGCTGTGCGCCGTTGACAAAAATACTTGTTTACCAACACACTATGGCATAAAATATTTCTTTTCTTTATCATCAATATATTCTAGTTGCTTGTTACAAATTCTTTATCAAATCTTCTGCACCTCATTGAAGTAGTTACTAGGTAATTTCAAAGGAAATTGGGTTTCAGCCTGTGCCATTGGTACGAGGGTCGTATGATGTCAATATCTTGCTGACACGATATGGCACGATGGGCACCATACGTGCCGATGGGCGCTTAAATCCTTGGTCTTAACCTATCTCTTTAACACATTATGCATGCAAAATGTTGACAAGATTTTGCAGCCAATTATGGCAGAGAAACTTGATTGATAACTCCAAATACTTATCCTCCTAAAAAAACTCGGTTCCAATATGCATCAAAAAACATGTCAACAACATAATTAGAAGAATCCCCTGGGTAAAGCCCGATTATTATCTCTTTATAGTTGATCTTAAATAGATTTCTTTGTTCTTTACATCCCTGTCTCCCAATCGTACAAATTTTACTCTATAAAGATGTTTAAAATTCTCACGAGACAACATAACCATCTTAAACAATAACATAACCAACAATTATCCATATCTTCACAATTTCGGCAGTATGAAACTTAAAAATCACTCATCAATCGCATGTCCTCTCAACACCCTACAACAACCCCACGTTAATACTCATTCTCACCAGGTCAATCAACACTATTTCTTCAAATTCCCACCAACAAAGACACGAACAACACGAATTACGAAACAAATCATGCAATACATAACCAAGAAAGGGTAAACAAAGATGGATCGAATCCTTTTTTGCGTACCTTGGAGGCCGGATGATGAAATTGACGAGCTGATCCATGAAAAGAATTGGGGAAAGAACCCTTAAAACGATAAGGGTTAGGTTGAGCGACAAATTCAAAGATTACGGTTTCGACTTACGCAAGCGAGAAAGAGCGATAGCGAAAGGGGGGGGTTGCCCGGGGTAGGAGAGAGAGAGAGAGCTCTCCCTTTCCCTTTCTCAGATTCTCTGTTATGTTTCCTCTTTTTCACAACCACCTCGTTCGAAGCACCGAGTCGCTGACTCGTTCTTACCCGAGGAGAAATGGAATAGAATAGAAAATAGAGGACCCCAAGTTGGCACGTGCGAGGCCTCGAGAGCACGTGCATCCACCGGTCCACGCCTCTCCAATTTATTTGTATATTTTTATTTTTGTGTGTTTGTTAAAAAAAAAATTTATATAAATAATTTTATAAAATATTATTATTTTAAAAATAGTCTCTTTCGAAACGAAAATAGAAAAATAGAATTAAGTAGTGCGCTTTTAAAAACGGTGAACGCCTCTTCCGATTTATTGTATATTTTTATTTTTGTGTGTTTGTTAAGAAATTTTTTTGTATAAATAATTTTATAAAATATTATTATTTTAAAAATAATCCTTTTCGAAACGAAAATAGAAAAATAGAATTAAATGGTGCGCTTTTAAAAACGGTAAACTATTCGCCACATTTATAAGGGGTGGACCATTCTTCGACCCCGACTTTTTCTTCTTTCTTCTTTTCTTCCTCACGCACGCACTCTCTCTCTCCCCCTCACCCTGCACACTGTAACACCCCCGGAATTTGGATTAGTCCTCTATATAAATGATATAATAGGACTAAAATCTCTAACCCGGCTATAGCATTTTGGATGATAGCAAGATCCAAGAGGAACATGAGAGTTAAGCGTGCTAGAGCTAGAGTAGTTCTAGGATGGGTGACCCCCTGGGAAGTGGGGCGTCACAGTTGGTATCAGAGCCATTCACCAGCCGGAAATGTGAGATGAGTCTCGGCTGAGCCAAGGTTATATAGAGGGTAGAGCGAGGCTCCCCGGCTAATGACCGTTGTGAGTGGAGTGCAGCTCCTCACAAGGTCGGCTAAGGCTAGCGAGACGAGTCTCACATCGCCTGGTGCTTGTGAGTGTGCTTGAGCCTGACGTGGACGTCAGGGCTTAAAGGGGGGAAGAATGTAACACCCCCGGAATTTGGATTAGTCCTCTATATAAATGATATAATAGGACTAAAATCTCTAACCCGGCTATAGCATTTTGGATGATAGCAAGATCCAAGAGGAACATGAGAGTTAAGCGTGCTAGAGCTAGAGTAGTTCTAGGATGGGTGACCCCCTGGGAAGTGGGGCGTCACACACACCCACACCCCAACACCCTCTCCGTTTCTCTCTTGGCTGCGCATCGCTCTCTCTCTCTCAGCCATTCTCATCTCTCATTGCAATTTCTCTCCCTTCCATTCCTGCACTCCCGAGCTCACTCTCTCTCTACCTCTCTTACAAGCTAAGTTCTCTTTATACTTCCAAGCTCATATTCCCTCTTTCTCTACCACCCAGACCAGCGCTGCCACTGTCGCCAACGTCGCAGGTGCTTCATCTCTCTCACTATTTATTGAGTAGTTTGCATATTATTTATCTAAAAATAAATTATTTGAATGATAAATTATTTATATCAATTATTTGATCTCATTATTTATATAAATGATGAATGATGAATAGTTAACGATGAATAATTTGGATTGGAATTTCGGTTTCAGGTTTTAGGTTGAGGTTCGTCTATTGATTTTCAAAAAAAAATTCAAATTTTGGTTCAAGTCGGAATTGTAAAAATTCACCCCGAATAATCCGACTAGTTGACATTTTGAAAAAATGTAGAGAATGCCGAATTCAATAAAGAAAAATGTAGAGAATACCGAATTCGATAAAGAAAAATTTTGAAAAATTAAATCGAGATTATCGTATTATTTTTTTTATTTATATTTATTATGAAATATTATTTATTTTTAAAAATTAGGATGACATATAATCTTGTGGCTATTAGTGTTCACTGGAATGGACAATTTATTGCGCAAGATAATTATGCACAGTCGTAAAAAATTAAATGGCATCCAATGGACATTCCATTTAATGAATTTGAGAGAAAAATTTATAAATTGATCAATATAAGAAGAAATAAGTATCATGTAACTATCAAAGTCCGATATCTAACGGAAAAAAAATCAACACGATGTGATCGAAATTACAGACGATGACTCATTGTGTGGTATGATGGCGTTGTCTCGAAGAAAATAGTGAATTAGACGTGTATGTATTATGCTTTGTGGCCGAAAAAGAACCCTTTCATGTTGACATCAGAAGTTGAGCAAATTCACCTAGATAAGTATTACAAATTATGTCTTTATATAATTATTTAGTTATAACAAATGTTTAGCTTGATTTATTATTCAATTGCAAAGAGTACACAATTTCGAATGTAGTTGTCGGTCCTCCACCCTTCCTAAGTACTATTGACCGTGCCACCGCAGCAAGATCCCACGCGCCACTTAGTGGACAACAATGCGATACATACAAAGAAGGGTTATAATACACTATAATTAATTTCATCATATAATTTTTGTATATCGCTAGGTAGTGATTAATAATAATAAATAAATTCAAAATTCTGTCATCTCACGATGTGCATAACTTTGGATACTATCCCTCGGGAGATGTGTATGACTTTGGATCCTATCATTTGGAAATCGATTTTGATGGAATACAAAATCAGACGGAGGAGCAACAGGAAGTAGCTGAAAAACAAAATAATACTGACACTACACCAAAACAGATTTTTGGTGGCACTTTTGTGGTGGCATTTATAAAAAATGCCAGCAAAATTTATTTTTTGCTGTCATTTTTAAATAAATGCTCTTAAAATAATTATAATTAATTTTTTTTCTTAATCGGCCGATTATCTCAAATTTTCACCAAAGCGCCAGGATTGAGTGGGCGGCAACAATTGCGAGTTTACTTCGCGCGTAAGAAAGAAAGAAAAAAACCCAAATATTTCCAAACCATCTCAGAGCCTACCATCACAAACCCTCAACCCAGCCTCCTCTGCCCCCATCAAGAATTTTCACTGTTCGCTCCCCCAGCCAACGCCTCCCCTGCGGCCACCTCTACCGCCTCCGCCGCCTCGGTTGCTCCCAACTCCTTTGCTAAATTTCCCTGTTGTAGTAGTGTGATCATGAGGATAATGATACCGTAGCGGAAGGTCACTACTATGATGCAAATCATGACGGCGAACTGGGGGTTCTTGCAGATATCGTATACACTGATATTGTTGATCCAAACGCTAATAATGAATATGTAGATGATCAAGATGAAGATGCGGAGTTCATAGATTATCCAAAATAGTTTGGAGAGCATGCCAAATGGATGGACCAGTATGAGGTCGATCACACTAAATTCGATCGTCCGCAAATTGAAGAGTCTCCTCTTACTGTTGATGACTCATATAATTCTACAAAAAAATAGACATATTGTGGCGAAACGAACGGCCACAAATATATACAAATTGGTCGCCAGAATTACTTCGCCACAACGTCGCCACAATAGGACCGCTACAAAAAGTTATTATGGCCAAAATAATAATTCGCCACAAAAAACTATGAATTTGCAGCGATAGAATTCATCACAAAACTTCTAATATCCGCTACAATAAGTTAGCATATGACTACAGATAGTGATTAAAATAATAATTAAAATTCTAACATTTTGTGAGAAAAAATATTTTTGACCACAAAAGACATCATATAATTTATGACAATATTTAATATCAGCCACAAAATATGGTGTAAATATAGTGGAGAAATTAAGTAGTCGGCAACAAATATTGTTGAAAGTATTGTGACAAAATTATTTGATGGCCACACATAATGCCACATATTTTATGGCCAAATATTAAATTGGCCACAAAATGTTGTATAAATATAGTGGAGAAATTAAGTAGTCGGCTACAAATATTGTTGAAAAGATTGTGACAAATTTATTTGATGATCACACATAATAACACATATTTTATTGCATACTCTTGAGAAATGACATATTTCTCATAACGCACAAAATAAAAATAGTAAAGTTGACCACAAAAGCTTACACGGTGAAATGCTTGGTCGATTCATGCTGCAATATCAAAGAATGTGAGTTATTTTAGAGTCAAAACATATGCCAATCAACAATTTTGGATAGCAAATTTAAATTAACAATTAAACTTTTTAATTATAGTGGATTAAAATTAAATTTTAAAATTTGAATTAAATGTGAATTTAAATTTTTATACTTTTAGCTTAAAATACAGTTAAATTTTGAATTAATCAGAATTTAAAAAGCATATAAAAATATTCAAAGTTTAATTAAATTTTAATTCTAAATTTAAAATGAAATAAAAATTTAAAATTAAATATGATTAAAATTTAAATATATATTTAAAATTAAGTTTAAATTTGTATATTTAAAATAATATTTATTTTACATTTAAAATGCAAACAATAACTAAAAAAACTGATTTATATTATAAGTCCCTTGGTCTTTAAATCTTTATCTATATATTTTCACATATTGCTATTGTATTCTTAAAAATCTACTCTAAATTCCTAAGTATTTTTTTAGAGAAATTATTGAGTTTATCTAAATTCCTGAGTATTCAAAACAATATAGTGAAAAAAAATTAAATGAGACATTTTTTTTCATTCTATCCTTAATTAATATATATTTTATAATATTCGTCCGATTTTTTTTCTTTAAATTTAAAAAAATTTTATATTTTTTCTCAATGTATTTTTCCTCATTCCAAAATTATTGATAGCACCAATATATTCAAACATCTCAAAAATTAAATTAATATTTACTATAAACTATAAAAGCAAAAATTATATTATATAATCAAAAAAAAAAAAATTATAAAGGCGCAACGAGATATCTTTGGCACTACAAAAATAGGGGGAAATTTTTTCAAATTAACCCTCTGAAAAACTGTAATTTGCAAAATGACCTTCCCAAAATACAATTTGTAAAAATAACCCTCTTTTTGCCACCTCGGCGCCACGGTGGGCAGACAACGTGAAGGCGCTGAAGCGGTCAGCGCCTTCACAAAAAACCTGTGAAGGCGCTGAACGCTTCAGCGCCTTCATGCAATGTGTTGAAGGCGCTGAAGGGTTCAGCGTCTTCACAGGAAAACCTGTGAAGGCGTTGATTGCTTCAGCGCCTTCATGATATATGCTGAAGGCGCTGTTTCATTCAGCGCCTTCAGCATACACATAAGGCGTCGAGGACTTAGACATTTTTCGCCGCGAAAAATGCCTAAGTCCTCAGTGTAAGCGAAAAATGGCTTCTCTGTAAAGGCGCTGACTCGCTCAGCGCCTTTAGTATAAAACACTAAAGGCGCTGAGTTGCTCAGCGCCTTCAGTGCAGAACACTAAAGGCGCTGAATGGCTCAGCGCCTTTACCTGGACCTACATACAATACTTAAGATCACTTTAAAAAAATTTCAAATTTGTACAACAAATTGCAAGCATTGACAAATAACATTGAAAAAGCAAAAACTACATTCACAAACACCAAATGATCAACCAACAATCATTTCATTCATAAATGAGAGTTGAGTAACATCAAAAAATAAAATTTACAAAAATTGAACTCAAAAGCTCAATTTTGAGCACGTCCTCGACCTCAACGTCCTCGCCCACGCCCACGTCCACGCCCTCGCCCTCGCCCTCGCCCACGGGGAACAGCAAGGTTGATGATAGATATATCATCGAGATGCTCGACTGCTGCCGACTGATCGAGCTCCTCGATGATACCACCCTCATCCTGCTCCGCAATATGCTCGATCTCCTGTGGCGATGATGACCTTGGACGACGGTGTGAATATGTCGATGCAAAAGATGTCCGTGAGACTGGCGGCGGGAGCGATGTTGACGTCGAAGGAAATGTCATCGGTGCCTGAATGGTAGGAGATGGAGATCGTGGCACCTGAAAGAGTGTAAATAGTTTGTTAATATGAATTTGAAAACTTAATTTGAATTCTATGCTAAATGGTACCTGATGACTCGAGGTCGCTCCCTCATATGAAGGTCGGGCTGACTCTCTGACAGTAGGTTCATATGGTACATACTGTAGTACCATCTGAATATCGTCGTTCATTGCTCTCAAAGTCTGAAGAATAGTATGAGTCGTGGGTGGGTCCTGCACTATCTGGCCGACAATGGTATGAACATGTCATAGTGTGTCGGCCTGCATTTTAAATTAGAAATTAAAATTAAATTTATATGAGGAAAGTTGAATATATTAAATATATATATATATAAATTATAATACTAGTGTTCTCTCGACATGCCCACGAGGATGAAAAGTCAGCGGAGGACGCTGTACTGGATGAGATATCCATCGTTGCGTAATGCTCCAGTACCACTGCATGTATATGGATGCCGCTTGCAGTGGGTCCTCACCAGCAGCCGGGGCTTGATCAAAAATGTGATCAAGCCTCGCAGACCACCTCTCAATGTGGATAGCATGAAATGCGATCCAATCCTCATCCGGACGCCCACGTGTTGTGATGCGTTGGATGGACTCCACATTGAGAGGTATATGCTGGAGAAGACCGAACTGCCGCATGACTTGGTCCGGCACGTGCATCTCGACGATATGAAAGCATATCAGGACTGTCCTTGCACGCCAGACCGTTGAGCCATGCACACAGAAATCCGGTAATGTCTCTATAATCTGATCTGTGTAGGGCATCCATATGTAAGAATTTGAATTTTTGTAAATAAATAAATAAATGAAAGTAATAAAGGTCAAGTTGAATTTTGGATCATAAATGGCAAGGATAGCCTAAGTGCCCCTTTTCTGCAGTGTAAATTGCACAGTTAATAGGGCAGAAATATCGCTTTTCAATCCGAGCCTGATCTCGAAAATCCGAGACCACCAGTGTGACCGTCTCGTCGAACCGATCGAAAACCATATTCAGCAAGTCCAGATCTGACGGTCGGATTTTCCAGAAATCAGCGAAGAAGCGGGCGGGACCCGCGACTTAAGTCGCAAGTACAATGAACAGTAAACCCTAAATTCGAACCCCTAAGAGCCAATGTTGGGCCAATTCGCTATCCGGAAGCCGATCATAGCACTTCAAATAGTCAATTTGAACGGTTTCATCATTCTGGACGCAATGGCGCTGACGGAATTTCCGTTTGACGACTTTAAAGTCTCGAAAAACGCAAAAACTGTGTTTTGGATCAGTATTTTATGGACCGCGATTTCATCCGGGCGTTTTCTCGAAACACGAAAATCGCTACCTGATAGGATTCGTCGAGCCGGACGTCGTGGCGAAGTCCGTTTTCCGACCTGACGCCTAAAAGGCCTCGAAATACGTGAAAAATAGTAAAAAAAAAATAGTATTTTGCGCGAAACCCCCTATATTTTATGCGTCGTTTTGCACGCTGCTTCTTGGAGAGGGACCTTTGTGCGAGAGTGAGTGTGCTGTGAAGGACTCAACCCTAAATACCAAGAGATGGAGGGCCAAACCGAAAATTTGTGCAACCATGCACTATTCGAATTCAAAATTCGAAACTCCTGGATTTTCTTTTAAAAGGCCCGTAGCTCTAGCCCATAGCAACAACCTCTCCATCTCTGCGCACTCCTCGCAAGCCCCGCACAGCCGCCGCCTCCACATCGCCGGAGAAGTGAGATCAAGAACCACCTTGATCTCGGGTGGTTGGAGAGAAGGGAACTCGGGAGGGTCCTGGACGGTCGAGACAGTGCCTGAGGACTCCTCTGTGACGCCGCATCCGAGCTGAGGTGACCTCGGCCCCAGCCGCCGCCCTGCGCCGCCGCGGGACCACACCTTCTCCTCCATTTTTCGGCGAAGGTGAGTTCTTGGAATTTTCTTCTTTGTTTTGGCAATCGGGCACGACCACTGTGTTCCTGACACCGAGGTGATCATCCGGGTGTAGGCTGAGCCGCTGTCGCCGTCCCGATCGCCGGCGGGAGCCCTGTCACCGGAATTGTTGTTTTCGGGCCGATCTCGCGCGCCACCGTGATCCGGCCATCAAGTCCAAGATCAGCACGGTTGGATCACCTCCTCTCGACGACTGCAACGCCTCCACGGAGTTGGAGAGTGATCGGACAAGGATCGGACCCGCGCGAGCATGCCCTAGAAACCACCATTTTGGCATCTTGGCCGATCGTCGCCGTCCGGCGCCGCCGCGGCCTCCCGACGCCGGCCACCTCTGCTGGAAGCACCCTGGTGAGGTGGGGAGCAGTCTGGTCCAACTTGCTCCGGCCCGGAACCGCCGCGCCGGATTCCGCCATTAGAGGCCATTGGAGCTTCCCCGAGCTCCGTCGCCGCGCCTCGCCGTCGCCTCCGGACGCCCGGCAACCGTGCAAGTAAGCTTATTTTGTTGTTTTAAGAGCTACTGTGGTGTTGCATGGGATCTTTGACGTGTGGATGGTGACATCTGCAGTTGCACTCGAAACAGCTTGGGTTCCATCTCCGGCGATCCCCGCCGCTCTGGGACTCCGGCAACCACCCAGGTATGACCTAGCTGACCAACCCTCGCTTCCCCTCATGTTAGTTTGGGCCAATATAGCCCCTGTATCTGACTTCCAATCTTGCACCCGAAATGCCCACTTCGGGTTTGCCTCCAGCCGCCGCCACCTCCGGCCGCCGGCGCCTGACCTGGTTGGACCCGAGCACTCCCTGGGACCCAGAACTAACCTGTGCTCACCTCTGGTTGCAGGTTGACCAAGGGGATGTGAACTTGCCCAAACCTGAGCCTTGGTTGGTGCACCACCTTGCTCCGGCCACTGTTCCGGCCAACCTCCGGCAAGCCTAAGGTGAGCCCTCAACCCTACTTGCCCTCCTGAACATGATGCTTCATATAGTTCTCAAAAAGATCAAGCATATCTTAAGTTATTACATAATAGTAAATTGGACACTAAAAGATTATGGGCCAACTTTGTATTCGGGCCCCGTGCCAGCCCAAACCTGTGAGCACGGGCTCTGTCTCGACGTAACGAATGCGCTAAAATTTACAGAACGTCGTTTGGATTCTCGGATTGCAAGAACGAGCCAAAACGGGCAACTAACTTAACGTATTTATGCAAATTAAAAGATGTTATGGACTAAAATGTAAATTGGACATATTAGCTGTCTTTAGATAGTGTTTTCACACCTACTAGGCATCTGGTTAGGATTCTGTGGATTCTCGTTGATCGGGAATCGGATTTTATCCAGTAAATCGGCGATATTATTCCGTTTAAGCTTTCCGTTATTGTAGTGTCGTCGGGATGGGTTTGTGTGAGTTTATTACTGATCATAGCTTCTTATTCAGGGCCCAGTTGTTCAGCACCAGCCTTCCAGTAGCTGTGCGGGAGTTCGTGGATCGGCCTACACTCAGGTGGGTTACTTTCGATCCGGGCTTTACCTTTTTGGCCCTCTGGTTGCTTTAGTCCAGTCGGACACCTGTCATTGACTAGCCTGTTGATTTTATCTACATGATCCTTCTGATTAATATGAATTTCCTTAGACCTGTCATATACCCCTGATGCTTACATCTACATGCTCTATGACTACTCCTGATAGATCTTGATCGACTTGAGACACACTATGATTTCATATACCTGTTTTTTAGCTTATTGATTTGATCTATATGACCCATGAGACTTCATCTATATATCACATGAATCTTCCCGATAGAAATTTATTCCTCTGGATTGTCATATACACCTGTACTTGACAACATTGATTCTTTTAGACTCGTCATATATATCTGTGATTTTATCTAGATTATCCCTGATGATTGTATTGACATGCCCTATGATTGTTCCTGACAGTACTTGATTTACGTGAGACATATCACATGTACCTGTGATCAGCTCTTATATCCCAGTACATAGATTTGCATGATTCGATTTTACCATTGATTCTGTCACTTGAGATGTTGCTTGATATTCCGATATGCATGATTGATTGATCCTGATGATAGACTGATGATTCCCTGTGGGATTCCGGCGTGTTGCCGACTACCCCGGTCACTAGACCGTGAGATTGATCATTATGACTTGCCATGCACTTGCTGTACTTCACGAACATGGCCGGGGTAGCTCCCCGTGGAGATTGTTCTTTACCGGTAAAGTGGTCTTGAGATAGACCCGTGAGCCCTCGACAAGGGTTATGTCAGCCGAAAGGGTGCCGAACAGTGGCTTTGCCTGAGGTTCTATGAGACCAATATTGGCACATGATTGGGTACTTGGGTTTCTACCTTTGACGCATTACTTTTACTTTGTACCGCTGCTCAGTTATTTCCGGTATTATTATCTGTAGACTTGCTTTCATCACTTGCAGTTCCTTATGCATGATTATTGTGGATACCTTTTGATTTCTAGCATGTATGATCTACAGCTTTCATGATTGATTATTACTGTTATATCTTGATTCCCAGTATACTTACCTGCAGATCTTATTTCTGATTATCAGTAGACCTTTTTCTTCAGCTGTTCCTATAGATCTTTACTATCCGCAGATTTTAGTACCCAGTAGGTACGATTAGCTATTTCTCGGCTCGTCGTGCCCACTGGGATACATGTACAGTGTATCTCACACCCCCTGGGTGACCATTTTCCAGGTCCGTCGGGTGGAGGGATGTCGGGACGATCCAGTGAGGCTGTCACGATAGAGCTATCCCCCTGATGATATATTGATGTCTGAGATCTTCGATGATTGTTGCTGACTTTTATTTATAGCTTTCAGCTTCCAGTTTATTTAGATATTTCAGTTTGATGATAGTATGCTATTCCAGATGATTCCTGATGATTAGTATTGATTTAGTGAGATATGTGTTGCTCTCTGATTGATGATTGGATTAGTCTAGCCGTGCATGTATAGGAGAGACCCTATTCCTTTGGATAGGGGATTTCCTATATGTGTGGCGGTCTGTTACGCCTGTTTTGCAAACTCTGATCTACTCAAAAAATAATAATTTCAGACCTGATTTTTAAACTCGGGGCGTGACACCATATAACCTGTTAATGGACAAAATAATTAGTTAATATAGAAGTGTTGAATAAAACATCTACATACTTAAAGTATTCAATAAAACATCTACATACCTGCGCATCTCGCTGCCGATCTAGCTCGTCTCTGTAGAACTCAATGTCACACGTCTTGACATTGGTTCCGAAACGCAGCCCTCCAGTGTTGCCCCATCTAGATTATAAAAAACATATTAGTTGCAATTACAATTGAAATACAAAAATCTACTATATCAAATAAATATCTTACCGGCAACCCAGAGGTCGATCAACTATATCGGGCTGATCTAGGATGCCTGTAGGTCGGCCGATATGAAGATGGTCCCAAGCCCAGATCTGTAAATTCACGCCAATAGGTTAAAATAATAAAAAATATATATATTAACAATATATAAAGATAATACTGAAATCAAGAAATCAGATTTTATGCCTGCAATAGGGTACAGCATTCGGCCTTCCCGTTCACCGCGGCATCTGCTAGTGCCCGATATAGATATGCCAGTGTCGCAGCGCCCCACGCATAAGCGCCGCAGATATCAAAGTCAGCTAAAAGTGGTAGCCACTTTAGATGAACTTTGTATCCGCTGGGATTTGGAAACAGACTACCGCCGATCTGATATAGAATATAAGCACGGGCGGTAGCTGCGACTAATCCGGCGGGGGCATCCAGAGGTATATCATGACAATTCTGATATAACCAATCTAGTGAAACCGTATACCTCTGGATGTTATCAGGTACCGCCCCCAATAACTCCATACACAGAGCAGGCCAATCGTGGAGGGTGAAGCCAGAGACAAGCGCACCATGCACACGGAGACCCGAAATAACCACCACATCCTGGAGTGTGACAGTCATCTCACCGTGGCGAAAGTGGAAGGTCTGGGTCTCCGGTCTCCACCTCTCGGCAAGAGCCCCCAATAGAGCTTGATCCAGCACCAATCATCGCAGTCGGGATAACCCGTAGAATCCCGACTGGCGAAGCAGATCGAGTACTACTGGATGATCAAGCTCCCACTGGTTCATCTTGCGGCCATGCTCTGCGAACAGGACGGGACGATAATCCTGTGATGCAAAAAAAAATATAGTTAGCGCTTACATATAAAAAATAGTCAGCCTTATTATAATATTTGAAAAAATAAAAATTATAGCTCTTACCTCAGTCCTGATAAGGCCGACCTATGGCGATGCTGATCTACCAAGACAGACGCATCAACTAGCCCCGCGTCCTCGTGATCTGCCATATGCAATTAGCAATCTACATATTAGTAACATGATAGTTAGAAATAATTAAATATTAAGACAAGATAAATATAATTGTGTAAATTATACGCCGGCGTCCTTGTTGCACTATTTTTGTGTTTTGTTGACACGTGTTCCTATAATGGCCTGCCTGCTTATAAATGGAGCATTTCCTCGTCGCCCCCCCCCCCCCCCCCCCTCGTCCATTACATTACGAATACGTGTAGATCGTGGACGACCTTTCTTCCTTCATATAGAAGGCGGTACAATCGGGGGACCTTGGGGTCGTGGCCAGTGCCGTCTATCAGGAACAGGATGAAATTGTGGTGCGTACGTCGCACGATAGCAGTCTGTACTATACCAGGGTGAGGTAAAATTCTTGTAGGCTAATCTCATATGTGATCTACTACAACTGCTAAGACATGCGAGCAAGGTATTCCTGTTAGATATCAATTCACACACATGAACATTCGACATTTGTTCCATTGACGATCACTTTGTAGTCGAAATCTCAGTTTGAACTTCAAATTCTGTGAGTCCAAATCTTTCAACATTATGTGCCCGCGCCGTATCTAATTTTCAGTAATCTTATTTTTAACTTTAGGGACAAAAGCGTCCGTCGAATTTCACCGCCCGCACGACGCTTGCAGAAATAGCTATTAAGCTTATAAAAAGTAGCCGCAACAAACGCTGTGATAGGCAAACCACGAGTGTACTTAAGAACCCCATTTAACGATTCAGAAAGATTTGTAGTCATCAATCCAACCGGCTGCCTCCATCAAATGCTCTTGCCCAGTACTCTTTATATCTGTCTAGATTATGGACCCACTCCCAAGCATCGTGATCCAACACTTTAATTCTTCCTTAAGCTGATTATATGTCGTCGGTGTTGCAGCCTTTCCGATCTCCCAGAATTTATTTACAATATGTCGGTCTTGAAGCGCTTTTTACGGTTTGCTTTCATATGTCGAAGACACCAACGATGCTAGTGCCCTCGTGCTGGACGATGATATCAGCCACTATTTCCTCAATCAGGAAATCGATCAGATATTTAACAAATTTCTCTATCACGGGTAACATAGTGACACAAGTTATGCAAAAACCATTGCCAACTTCCGGCATTCTCTCCCTCACAAATTACAAATGCCAAAGGATATAATCCATCATTTGCATCTGCAGCCGTCGCTATCAAAGCATGACCTTCGTATTTGCCGTATAAATGTGTGGCATCAATACTAACCACGACCGACAATGTGCGAATCCATGGATCGAAGGTTCAAATGAAAAAAAACACGACAAGGAAAGAATGCCATCAGCGGGCCACCTATGATCCAGACGCCATAGAGTACCAGGATTAGAATTCTTTACCATTGAAAAGTAACGAGGCAAGTCAGTGTACATTGCTCCTAGCTCCCGTAAATAATTTGTAATGCTTTACTCTTTGATTGCCAAGCCTTCCAATATGTTATGTCAGTATGGAACTCTGCTCGCACCAATCTCGAATTTCTTTTGACGTCATATTAAGTCTAACCTTTAATATCGGAAGAATCAATTGACATATAAGGGTCGAATTACCATTACGGTGCGCCGCATTCAGTATTGGAATAACACATGTGTGTGTGACCAGCATATTGTTTTACCCTAAAATATGTCGTATCTTTGGGTACTGAAGCATGTAATCTCCAAGAACATCCCTCTATAGCATTGACAGTGTAAGTCATTCTTGTAGATTTCAAATACTTCTCATTTGTACATTATGCTCAATATGCCACCGGTCTAGAGCATCCAATAAAGTTGCCTTATCTTGAAAGACACGTCCAGCTCAATCCCGTCGATGCTAGGGAGACCAATATTGATTTGTCGAATATTAAGATCTGTTGATCTACAGCATACTGATTTATCCAATTAGTATCTGAAAGAAAACGTTCCGGATGATCAATAAATTCATTTTCCTCGTCAGGATTGTCTACGTAATCATTGCTGATTTGTGGGTTGTCCATTTGAGTGGATATTGTATTTGCAAGATCATTTAACCCTCCATCATGATTTTCATCTATATCTGGAAATGAACACATCCAGTTCGCATCCTCACTACTATCGAATCATAATGATTGTGTTGAATCCTCATGATAATATCCCATATCACCACCCCTGTCAAACATTATACATCCTTTCCTTAAATTCGTATAAAATTCATTTAATAGCAGGTGGATTCCAATGTCCATAGGAAGTAGATAACCTGCAAATAGTTTAAACCTCAAATTCACAACATTGTCATTAATTTAAAACTTAACATTTAATTATATTTGTACGTTACCCCCAATCAGA
>CM054951.1:2368542-2419990 GCA_029168755.2 Tillandsia fasciculata | reverse complement strand
AACAAGTAAAATAAAAAATAAAAACAAATTTAGCACCAAAATATTCTATTGCTCTTAGTATGTATTTTATGAGCAGTGCTCTACCAATACACCCCATTTGGGGTTGTATATTTTAGACCTTCAAAATCTAAAAAACAAAAATAAATAAATAGATAAATAAATAAATACTAAATTATCAAAAGAACTTTTAAACCCTAGAATGGAGATGTAAGATGTGTATTTTTCATATTTTATTGGGTAAAATATTCAAAAATCTCTTAACATTTTATCTTTTGCCAATAGTGGCCTAAACTTTCAATTTTTACAATTACATTTTCTAATTTATATCTAATAGTTTAATAGGTCCCTTTTTTAAGATGAGCTTACAAATTATACTGTCATTATAATTGGATGTCGTACACATAATCTCATAAAATTTTAAAATATTAAAAAAATTTCTTTCAATTTTGATAATTAAGAATGATAGAAGAATATATTATATAGAACTTCAACTTCTTTTTTTTTTTACATGTTAGAATACAAAAAATAAATTTTTGTTGATAAAATTGATAAAACTTACTTGAACTATAAATCATTTGTATTTGACTATTTAAACTTTCAAAATTTTAATTATACAACTCAATTTTTCAACTTGTTTGATTTAAGATATTGATTTTAAAATTTAAATGTGTCGTTTCATACATTTCTCACAATTATAAATTTATTAAAAAAAATAATAATTAGTTTAAATTTTAAAATTAAAATAATATTGACTGATTTAAATCAAATAAATTGAACGATTGGATTGTACAACCAAAATTTTGAAAACTTGGATAGTCAAATCCAAATGGTTCCTAGTCTCGGTAAGTTCCATATATTTTTGCCTTTTTTTTTTTTTTGTTTTGTTTTGTGAAACTTTACAAAACTATAGCAAAATATACAAGCAAAACATTGAATAATTAATAACTCTAAGAGAGAGGGATCTATTAAAATATTTGACAAAATTAAAAACTCTAATTACTAAAATTGAAAGTCAAGCGTAAAATTAAAAAAGAGCTAAAGCTCAAGAAGTCTATATATTTTTTCTATTTTATTAAATTTTGGTAAAAATATATAATGATTTAACTAAATCTTTCAAAATTTAGATTTTATTATCTATTCTTTCAAAAAAAAAATTATTTGAATCAGTCAAAATTATTTCAAAATTTAGACTTTAAAATTTATGCTGATTACTTATTTTAATAAATTTATAATTATGAAAATTATATAAAATATATCTAATTAAATGTGGAAAAGTAAATGACGCATTCAAATTTTAAAATTAATATCGTAATATCGTAAACTATGCATGCTTTGTGATTCAGAGAATGAAATAGTAAATAATTTTTTTTTGAAGTGCGTGTACACGTGATTTGTATCGTGGAAGGCTAGAGGGTTTGGATCACGAGAACATGGACGATGTTTTAAGACAACATCTAAAAAAGTGAATTAAGGGTGGGCCCAAAATAATAAATAAAAATTTAGTTGGCTTGGCGATTCTCTGGTGGGTTGTATGAACTGCCCTAATGGTTCTACTCTGGTGGGTGATATGCACTATTAGAAACAAAACGATCTTCCAATAGACAAATACTAATTCAGACTGGGAGCAAACTATGCATGCTTTGTGATTCGGAGAATGAAATCGTGAATTATTTTTTTTTGAAGTGCGTGTACACGTGATTTGTATCGTGGAAGGCTGGAGGGTTTGGATAACGAGAACATGGACGATAATATAAGACAGCATCTGAAAAAAGTGGATTAAGGGTGGGCCCAAAATAGTAAATAAAAATTTAGTTGGCTTGGCGATTCTCTGGTGGGTTGTATGAACTACCCTGATGGATCTACTCTGGTAGGTGGAATGGATTATTAGGAACAAAACGATCTTCTAATAGACAAATACTAATTCAGACTGGGAGCAAACTATGCATGCTTTGTAATTCAGAGAATGAAATCGTGAATTATTTTTTTTTGAAGTGCGTGTACACTCGATTTGTATCGTGGAAGGCTAGAGGGTTTGGATCACGAGAACATGGACGATGGACGATGATATAAGACGGCATATCGAAAAAGTGGTTTAAGGGTGAGCCCAAAATAGTAAATAATAATTTAGTTGGCTTGGTGATTCTGTGGTGGGTTGTATCTGTGAATATTTTTTTTTGAAGTTGATTCGTGTACATTTAATATTGTGTATCGTGGAAGGCTAGAGGGTGTTGGATCACGAGGTTTGGATCACGAGAACAGGAACGATGATATAAGACAACATCTAAAAAAAATGGATTAAGGATGGGCCCAAAATAGTAAATAAAAATTTAGTTGGCTTGGCGATTCTCCGGTGGATGGTATGAAATGCTCTGATGGGTTAGAATATTAGGAACAAAACGATCTTTGAATAGACAAATACTAATTCTGTACTGACGGTCAGTTGGGTCAAAAACTTTACAAAGCATTGGGAGGGGTCACAGGTTGGCGGATGCGATCACTCTCCCGAAACTTCAAACCAATCGTCTAGATTTTTTTTTTTTTTTTTTTTTTTTTTTTTTTTTTTTTCTGAGATACAGCGATCTTACCTGTGTTACTCAGTTCACTTACCTAATGAATAAAGGAAATTCAAAATTATTCCAAATATCTACAAACAAAATAGCAATAACTCATGAGCGAATTGTTGGGAATTAAGGCTTTACTCCAAACTAAATTACAAAAGACCCACTAAAAAATTCAAATATATCTCCAGCGCAATGTAGGTAAACAATTCAAATCAATTAAAAGACGAACAAAAAAAAATCAAAGGGCATAATTTAACATGGCACTCCATACACATTTCTATCTAAGTCATTGTTGACCGGGTGCAAGAAAACGACAACAAAAGCCCTTGTTACAGAAAGGCGTAGATATCAAATGTTGGTTACATATACACATTTAATTTTTTCAGAAGGGCGACAAATGCTGGCGTATATACATCAATACCATGTGTATATATCTATGCCCTGAAAAAACTACTTCGATAGTTTGTTTCCTATTTGATTTTACAAACAATAAACCAATATATCTCAAATATAAGAAGATGCAACCCTGAGAAAAGCAATTCACAAGCGAAAAATATGATACACAATGTAAAGTTTGAGCAAATCACAGAAATACCACCATCCCCTAATCTCACCCGCTGCTCCTGAAGAAGTTAAACCCGAGCCGTTGAGTCAATCCGTCCACGATATTGCTGGCCCGGTTCTTCTGTACTACCAGCGTGGCCCTTGTGCCGCCGGAGGCGTCAGCGTCGGCGTCTTGAGTTACACCCTTTGTATCCGATGAGCTACAAGCATCGGCGACCACAGGATCAGAGCTTGCGGTGTTATTTGTAGTTGCTACTTCAACCGTCTGTGATCCTTCACTATGAAGTGAAGCACCATTAGCAGATCCGTTGGTAGCACTCCCTGAACTGGAATTTCCGGTTGTCTCCGGTAAGAAATTAGATGGCACTACAGAGTCTTTCGTGGCAGCATCATGTGATCGAGATGTATCGGTCAATACATTGGATTGAAAAGTTTGCACGTGTCTAAGTTCTAAATCCTTTAGGGACAAGATTATTGCTTCCATTATCATCTGCACTCCAAGGAAACAGGAAAAGAATATCATGAATTTCCAAGAGTGTAAAAGGATAATAAGAGTTTATTCTGGTAAAAATTTTCCCCTACATATTCAGCCTACCCTTTGTTCGTCTTCCACAGTGCATGGTATTTCTGATAGGCTATCAAAAGAATACTCCAAATATTCCCCATCGTCAGCAGTAGGACTAGTTAGCTGCCTCTCTGGGTGGTCGTTGGAAAGGTTAGTGGGACAAACCCTCGAAGATGAGGGACCAACACCACCTTCAGTCGCCTTGTCCTGCAGTTACGCACACATATTAGGAAGAATGCTGTGAATTCCTGCACATAGATGGCATTGTCATAAAATGTGCTGATGCACATTATGACAAATAATAGGAACCGAGAGAACATGCTTCATTGATAATTTCTGATTTGCAAGCTATCTAAACAGTCACAAAGTCGACATCATGTTGAAAATGCAGATAAATCTAATTTTAATTTCCAACTGTATGTAGGAAGTATTACTAGAGCAATATCTAAGGGCAGAACTACATTTTCTTAAGCTCCATCTTTTTCATAAAATAAATACATAAACTAAGAAGTACAACATCGAAGTACATACAGGGTATGTTTGAATGATTTCTTAGTTCATATACGTAAGTACAAATGAATTGATTTTTAAAGTAATTAAGCTAAAAAAAAACTTTAAAAATGAATGATCTCTGAAAACAACCACATAGCTTATTTGCTACAGGAGGAGATTGCCGTCAAGAGCACAAATGAGGTTCTAAATTACAGATTAATCATACCAAAGCTGAATTCAAGGATTACCTCAGATGCATCACATCCTTCTTGAGTGGAAATACCAGATGGTACCTACAAAGTCATCAACAGAAATGCACATTAGGCTGACTTGGGAGAAAATATGAGATCACTCACTGCTACTCCTACATTTTAAAAGTTTCTGATGTTTTTCCAGGAAACCCCCCAAAAAAAAGAAAAGAAAATACACAAAGGGCTGAAAGAGTGCCAGCAAATGTTCAAGACATAACAACCAAGGTCAGTTAATAACAGAAAATTTACTGTAAACACAAGGAAAGAAGTTTAAAATTTACTGTAAACACAAGGAAAGATAATCTCCTTTGCCAGCAATGTTCTGACAGATCATATTCATGGACCATTGAACACTGAATGTATCGCTAGGCCAAGCAATTGAGAATTTCAAACCAATTTCTATTGTCAAACCAGTGCGGTGCTATTAACTTATGTCTGTGAATATTACTAAGAAGCCATAGCTCAAGAACTTTGTCGGCTACATTCCTGGTCAAAATTTATGACAAATTCTTGAAAAGGGATAAGTGCTTTATAAAGCAACATTTTAAGCATTCAGAACATTGATATTACTTGTATCGCTTTTAATGTCTACCTCATGATTATTCTTCCACATACCAAAAAAACCATAGAGCAGAAATGCAACAACTCTACTTTCCCTTGAGAAGTCAAAAGTTTCCATGCTCATAAATGCACATTTGGATAATTTATTATGAATGTTTGAAAATTTATGCACCTACTGGATTACCTAACTACATCACTGATGAAAACAACAAAATATTCTGACCCACACACACTTGATTGATCAACCCAGCCCCAAAAAGATGGTTGGATGTCCAATGCAGCATTATGGAGTCTTCAGTCTAAATGATTTGCAGCCAAAAGTATATGAACTATATTTCATTTAACTTGGTAATCCAGTGTTTCTTCGTGGAGATGAATCGTTTCATACAGACAATTAACGAATCATCCACTGATCTATCATGAGCATCTACCATTCAGTTATGTAGACATGCCCAGTTGAAAAAAATTGAATTACACCTGAAAATTCAATTTCTACACTAGCAATTGACATAATATATTAAGATGAATACTGACCTCTGTCCGACTCATGAGCCTCCTTGAACGCAATTGAGCAATAGCATCCTCTGTCGTGACAGTTACTTGTGCTGCCTCATGAAAGAAAAGTTGGTAATTATTAGTGAATAGAGTTATAGATCTAAATAAACATCAGCAGAATAATTACAGCGCATGATGTGCAAATCTTGCCTGCAGGTGGTTCAACAAAATTATGATTCTGGTATTCTATGTCATGCATGGTATCCCAATGGCCCTGCATTGAAAATCAGCCATGGAGTTAAAGGTCAAAGCCGAAACTATTAACCAAAAACTATAGCATACACTACCTGGTCCAAGAAGTTATGCATCGTATCGTAATAGTGATCATCAGGGATATCAGTGGGTGGACTTAGTACGTTGATGAAAAATATTGTTATCGAATCAAAGTAGAATTGTGGGCGGGGAGAATTGTGATCCCCATCAAATTTTATGATGTTCTTGTCTCCCTGCAAATTCCCAAGTTTAGTGGTGCAACAAAGTCAGAAGCAGAATAATAACTATGATTTATGATATCAATAATTTCACAAATATTATAAAAAAAAAACATACAAGAGCATTAGATTTGTCTGATAGTATGATTAAAAGCAGCATGTAGAAAACCTTAACAATTGTATCCTACAAAATATCACATAAATTGTCATCACGCAATCAGCAAAATGAGCCATCTTTACTTCCCATAAGTTCAGAACAAGGGGGCTGACAAATAAACTGTATAATGTATATACAAAACCAATATTGCACATTCAGTCTTACAGCTCTTCCTTCAGCAGGGCACTATCAATTTTGGATCCTAGATAAGCCAACTAAGTATATATTTGCAAGGCATGAAATCCTTGATACTTCTATCTACAAATTTAAACATTCAATAGTGCATATGGGACAATTGTGATATTGAAGTACTAAATATCAGGATTGGGAGGAAAAACATAGCTGAAGAAATAGCAAAATTTCCTGGAAGCATTACCTGCCATCAACCATGAGAGCACAAATGACCCAATCACAATAGAGTGGAGAAGAGGAAAGCTGATGGAGAAGAGACTTACCATATAAGATTCATATATGCGGTCAGAATGGTGAGGACGTATAAAATCATCATCTGTAGCATGTCCTAGTAAAGCTGGAACAAAACAACACTGTGCCACCTACAAGTTGACAGATCAAATACATTTTTATATTAGAGATAGCATTAAAAGATTGAAAAACAAGAATAGACATTTATCAAAAAAAAATTTGAAATATTAGTAGCAGGTTAGCCATAGCGCATGCGGAACAATCAACTTTACATATTTGGATCATAAATATAAGAAGAAAATCCTAAGAAATTAGCTTGAAATGACATAACTAGTTCAAAGAACTCAACAACATTCATATTTCACGTAAGTTTCAGGAGAGGAAAGCTAACTGGGATTGAGTCAAGATCCATGATGTCAAAGTTAGCCTTCTTCTTGATAATCTTGCGCATATGCTGTATTGCAAGCTTTACCTGAGCATTTAACGAGCAATCAGATCATGTGCAAATAAAAAAATAGCTGTTATGGCAAAAGACAGTGAGAACAGATAATATGCCGAAAGAAAACTTTCATTCAAATTATCCCAGTGAAGACATACATGTAGATGCAGGATTATCAAAATCTCACGATTAGAACTCAGCTGAATTAATTTAAATTAGCTTAAGACAGCAAACGTAAAACATATTATTATAAAAGGCAGACAAGAAAATTACCGACGAATTAGAAAAGGTAGCCTATCAAGGTAACCAAGTAATCTTGCTTAGGTAACTTTTTGCCTAAAAGAACTAGTCAAAAAAAAAAATAAAAAAAAAGACATTCAGAAAAGAAATTTTGTAGCTTCATCTCATAGTTGTGACTATTCTAGAGATTTTCAAGGTTTTACAACAATTAAACTGCCAGAAGCAGATGCATCCCTTTAAGCAATATGAAAAGAGCACTGAGAAGGAGACTGAAAATTATGTGATATATATGACAATAAAGGGAGAATACAAAGCCCTTTTCAATGCTAAGAATACAAATTCAATATGCTAGCCTCATTGACAACTGATCTTATTTGATTTCTAGGACATACCTGCACTACAGATTAGACATCAAACGCAACAATCGTTGCCATTTTCAAAATGATTTCTATTAAACATGTAAAGTTTCAATATTTCTACAAACTAGAATAGAAGTTGGAAATTTTGTTTAAAACTAACAATAATACATAAAAAGTACAGTCTGCACAAGTAAAAGATCAGTTCAAAATGATTTCTATTAAACAAGGAATTCACAGTTCAAAGTTAGATGTATAAATTTGAAGAAATCACCACCGAACTTGTGGCAAAATTTTCATTTAACTCACCAAACCTCAATTTGTATCAACCTAGACTTGAACGGCTCTAATTTTTGTTTCAGCTAGGTCACTGCTCAAACTCCCAATACTTTTTCAAATGAAGTGATGATGTGAAAATTGATCCAATTGCCAAGAGATGGCATCACAATGTCAGCCAGTTTACTTAACAATAACATCATCCCAAGATCATCATCATTCAGCTATTATATCACCTCAAAGAGATGATTGATAATTGAATCAGCAGCCACATCATCTCAAGTACTAAATTAGCAGTCACGTCATCTCCAAGAGATGATTTGTAACTAAATTAGATTTTTCATTTTTATTTGACAATTACAGGGAGTTCTAAGAGAAATCTCAGTGAAATGAATGGAAGGTAGAACTGCTAAATTACAAAGAGGAATCAAAATCAAGTCTACTCAGATCACATGATACAATGAAGGAAACTAATAAAACACGCACTATTCACCATGACGCGCATAAAAAGTACGACCATGGTGGCAACGCAACCATCAAACAACATTTAACTTAGGAACTAAGAAGCATGATGACAGCCAGAGGTATCAAATAAAATGACTATAAACTATTAGTAAGTGAACAAAGAATGTTTCTCTAGTACAATTGCCCTTAGAAGTGCTTTTTTTTACCGTGAACTTTGGCAAGGGATATTTGTATGTATCAACAAGTTCCATCATCAAGTCCACCAAATTAGAGAATGGACTATCAAGAACCATTCCTGCAATCGACGGATCTTCAGCTCCATACATCAAGCTGTGGAAACAAGGACAAAAGTTATGTAACAAATACAGATTGATACAGTACAAGACCGTCAAGATTCAACTACCCATAATGAACAGTTATTATAGTTTTTTTCGATACCGAAAACTCATAGGGATGCATAATTAGAAAAGAAGAAAAACTTTCAAGGCACATCCTTTAGGAAAGCAATGTTTAAACAACAAAATCATAAAGTCAAAAGGAGGTACTATCTTCCAGTCTTCTGTTTTGAATTCAAATATAATTGTGCTGGTTATTCATAGGTCAAACCGCAAATGCAAAGCCATCACGAAATTAAATGCAATTGTAAGACTGTTCAATTGCAATTGTGATACTGTCCAATTGCAATTGTGATACTGTTTTCATGTTAATCAGTTTTAAATAAGTGCATTGAGTATGAAAAATAAAAAGATAACAGTAAAAAAAAAGGGCGACTGCAATTACTTCAGAACATCATAGGGGTAATTGTTTATACAATTCAAGGTATTATGTTATTATTTGATTGTTGTCTCGTAAAATATAATTTTCCAGATAGGTACATGCTAAATTTTGATTGGCTCATGTACAGCTCAATATGAGAATTTGCAATCTAGTTTCAAAGTCAACTGAAACTTTGGCATGCATCCTACAAAACAAATTTATATCAGCAACAATTTGCACAGACTGACAATATTAAGATCTTAGACTTAAGACAGACTGCCAGAAGATACAAGACATTAGCTCAAAAAATTAAAATTAAAAGCTCCAAAGATGTGAGTGTAAATGCCTGCTTACTAAGCAACTAATTCAACATGCAGACAAAAAGCCTATATTAAGTTTTGAGGATGAATTACTAATACTATAGTAACAGAAAATAAAATTTCCGAGGAGGAGCAAAAAGATGTATTTTGTCTTAAACAAGGCAGATAGCATGTTTAATAATCTGATGCATTATATAGAGCAAATATGTGCTGAAATTCATAAAAAGGACCTTGTAACAGCACCCATTGAGCGGCCCCATAAGCCAATGCAAGATATGTTACCATCAGTCCGCAAATAATCAACCACCGCTCTAAGATCCTCTTTCTGGCATTAACAAAACAAAAATAATGTCAGAAGAGATTATTCAGTGGTAGTAATTACTAATTATATTCACAATTGATTAATGTGCAACATTAGATATCTTCTAATCACTAACAAATTTAACAACCTCAAACCACAACATTAGCCGAAACATAGGATAATGTGCCAGCCAATCTAGCCAAGCATTGTCATACAGCATGCAAAAGGAATTAAATAGATCCTTTAGCATCTATTGGAAGAAGGGCTGTCCGACTGAATAAAAAGTGTAATTTCTAGTTGCTCTAGCATAGGCTATTCAAATAAAACAGAAACACCAATAAAAAAACAACAACAACAACAATAACAATGAGAACTAGCACAAACTTAAGAAGATCCCATTTAATCATTTCCATACAGAACAATGTGGAGGCTAATGCACATCATTGAGGCTCACGCATATCATTGTCTTACCGAACCGGTTTATTTTTCAACATCTAAAGGATTACTTGGCATTCTTTATGTTTATCTATTATAGTTTAAGCAAAGAAAAAAGTAAAAAACACAAAAACTCTTGTTTGCAAACATGTTTGACTTGATAGTTATGTTACTTGTTCACTTTTATATCTTCGGCACATGGGTTCAAAAAGCAGGTGCTTCATTCAAATATGCCTTCAACTGAAGCCTGTCCTGCTGCTTTGAAAAAGCAACTTGAAACGGCTAGTTTGGGACTACCACAGAAAAAGGAATTGATCACAATGAAACAGTCATAAAATACTAGTGGTATTGCCGAAAATGAACATGTCTTTTCACAAAAAGTTGCAAAACTGATGATACTAGAAAAACAGAAATTGAGAACCATAAAGAAAAAATATTTCTTACATCCGTGTGATGCAGAACAAGCTTGAACCTATGTTGATCGGATTAAACCGATTTAGTTCATAGTTTTTTAAATTAGATTAGACTAGTTGAGCATATCTTTTAATTAATTAAATGAGGTTTTTTTAGCTATCCTCTTATTTGATTTTATCTGTATTTATTTTTAGGTTATCATTGTTTAGTTATTCTCCAGATAAGCTTGTTTAAATTAGTTATTTAGGATAAAATTAAATCCTAAGTTGATTATGTATAGGTAAGGTTAAGAATAGTATAAATGAAGCATAAGACCTTTTTGTATGATGATGAATATATGATTTTATGAATCTATAATGAAAACAAAGGCTTTAGTAATGATGTCCTTTTTTTTCCTTTGCAAATGCGTCGCCGTGGAGTGAGTCCATTCCCGAAGCGAGTCCGGTTTAGGAGTGAGTCCTGATTATCTTTTCTAATTTTTTTCTTTTTCTGAATTTTTTTCTTTCTTTAATTTTTATAATTTTTTTAATTACGAACATTTCAAAAAAAATCAAAAAAAATTCAAAAAAAATATTTCAAAAATTTATAAAATTTCGAAAAAGTTTTCAAAATTATAAATTATATTTTGAAGCTCTCTAAGACGTAAAACCAAATATTCCGTCCTACATCAGATTTGGTATCGGAGCTTAGGCTATTTGACGGTTCTATTTCATTAAAAGTTTTCGACTTGTGGAAGAAAATGATGAAAAAATTGAAAAAAAAAGTGAAAGAAAAGTTTGTGGATAAAAAAATAGTAAGAGTTGAATTTGTTGAATCTTAAGTATAAATATAAATATAAGTAAGTTTATTAATAATTTGAAAAAGTTTATTCTACAACAAATTCAAAAAAATATTTCAAAAATTTATAAAATTTTGAAAAAGTTTTTAAAATTATAAATTATATTTTGGAGCTTTCTAAGACGTAGGACCCTATATTCCGTCCTACAACACCATGCCTATAGCTCAGCAAGCCACTTATCAACAACAGTCAAACCTCACTAGAAGCTCAACTAGTGCATGGGACTATGCAACCTTAAAAAATGCTAAGTTGATGATCTAAATTTAAAAGAAGCAGAAAACTTGAAAACCAGGACAAAGTAGCTTCTGAGATCATTGTTGATTCAATTGTATAGTCCCTATGAAAGTACTTACTTCGTTCCAGCCTAAGGTGACATGTTCTCCTTCAGAAAGCCCAGACCCTGAGAAGTCAAGTGTAAAGACTGTAATGTTTGACGGTAGGAGAATAATAGCAGCCTCGCTCGCATCAGCCCTGCACCCACTGGGAAATAGAAGATATATGGCATATCAATCAACAATTTACTGTGATATAATTAAATTATTAATGAATCAACTGAAATATTGAACATTAAAATATAAATATAAGTAACATTTTATCATTGCAAGGATGATAACTGGAAGTTGAATCTGTTGTTTATTTATTAATAATTTAAGGTCCTTCAAGTAGTAGAAATTAACATTTCATCATCACCAGGATGATAACTGAAGGATGAATCTGTTGTTTTTTTTTTATTAATTCAAGGTCCTTCAACTAATCAAAATTACTACTACACCTCCACAAGCAATTCTCAAGCCTAAAAATAACTAATTATATAACAGTAGCGTTTATCTGTAAGTTCATGGTAATGACTAACAATTATTATATGCATATTCCAATTTAGAACGTATAAATTTAGGGCATGTTTGGTCCGCCCCTTTTTCACCCAGGATTCGGAATTGGAATGGACGAATCCGTATGTGGGTGTTTGGTATATGGGAGTTCCATTCCGATTCCGATTCTCAGGGTGAATGTGAATCCCTAAATCGCCCATTTTTCCAATCCGGCCTCCTAGGCCAGATTAGAAATTGAATCAAGGAGAAAAAAATATATTTTCCGAAAATATCTCAATTATATTTTATATATTATATTTTATATTTAAAATTTAATTTAATTTCTTGACTTTATTTTTTAATTAAAATATAATTTTAAATTTAGAAATTAAATTTTTAATTCTAGAATTTGATTTAGAAATTAAATTAAAATATAAATTTGATCCATACAATTAAATTTAAATTTAATTGTAAGGATGAACTTGAGTCAAATCACAAATTAGTTTTATATTTAGAATTGCTCTCTCAATTTTAAATTTTAAATTTAAAAAAAAATTACATTTAATATTTTGGCACACCATTTCAATATTTTGATGTAAATTTTTAATATTTAACTTTTAGTTTGAATTTAAATTATAAATTTAATTTTATGCTTTGAGGTGCAAACTTTTTTAAATTATTTTTATATTTTGTATTTTAATTTTAATTTTAATTTTATTTTGATTATTTTTTAATAATCAAAATTTTTTAAATATTGAAAGCAGGAATCAACCATACCGATTCCGATTGTTATTCTGAACCAAACATATTAGGAAGCATTATCATTCCGTTTCCGATTCCTATCCATTTCGATTTTATTTTCTATTTTGAACCAAATGCGCCCTTAAAAGCTTTAGGATAGTTATAGGTTGGATTGCCCACACTGTTAAAAGTAGGCACACCATGGTTTGAAGCATCTCCAAGAAACTCCAAAATGAAGAAAGCATGTTTAGATCTTAGATTGCTCATCAGAAACTCGGGTTTGAGATAGTAATATGTCTGAGTTAAATATTATTTGCAGAAAGGACTCATTAGGAAGATATGTCGGAGACTTTCTGCCATTCATGCCTACTAGTGCAAGTTGAAATTGCAGGAAACTCAGTCCATTGGACCTTACAGAAGAGAAGAATGTAACACCCGACTTTGCAACAAATGCCTGCCAGCAGGGCAAGCAGTGATGCATTGATCAAGATCATCAGTATCACCTTCAAAATTCTTGAGTCTCTGAATTGAGTTAAGATGCAAAGATGATAATAATAATAATAATAATAATAATAATAATAATAATAATAATAATAATAATCAATCTGTAATAATAATGATAGGAAGAACAGGTACGAGCAATAGAAGCACTAAGCGCCTGACAACAAGGCTAATCACAGGGCATTACCACCCTCTTCAAAATTTCTTTCCCCATCAATGGTTCTCACTCTTTATTCTTGTAACGACATTATGGTAGAGTAAAATAAACACAACCAACTGAAATAACATGATGAGGATGCATGGACTATTTAAATAGAATTAGTTTATCAAATTGGAAGAGCTGACTGAAGACAGGAATAAGCTCTTCACTATCTCTATTGCCTGTCTTCTAGCTAGTTGCAATTTTCGGGTTTAACTTTTATCAATAAAGATAATAACATGTATAGGGCAAAAGAAATATTAATAATGCTCTTCAACCATAATATGGCTTTGTGAAAAAGATTATAAAGTGCCTACTTATTGTGAGACTCAATGAAAATTCATCAATTCACAAATGTACAAAATTCATTGTAATAGAGTATGTATTATGCTAGATAAATTAGTTTCTCCATTTTAATCTGAATGAATTTTACAAAACTGGCAAGTCTAAATGTTTCCTACGACATACAAAACCAGAATGTAGGAGATCACTATAACTTGTTAAATATCAACATGACATCTTAACTATTTACCTGTTCCCATGACAGTATATAACACAAGGAAGAGGTTTTCCTTCAGGGATTACAAGGGGCATATAGTGACTGCATTGAAGTTTCTTACCACGACCATTTGTAACCTGAATCAGTTAGTAACATAAATGAGATCAACAATTAGAGGAACCAATAGTACCGATCAACTCATGTTAAATAAATTTCTCTTTTATCATAAGAAACATGCAACTGTATTTAATTTGTGCATGTCAAATTAGTCAGCAGGTAAATTGCATATAACCGATACAAACAGTGATCAACATCTTGCATCAAGTATTGTACAAATAGTCAAGGCGAGTATAATTTAGAATAGTAAGTAAATCATTTAGCCTGATAAACCTTCAACTATTGAATGAAGGACTCTGCATGGAATTTCAATACTAAAAAAATGGGGTATGAGCATCTACAGTTTAGTGGATCCTATGTCTGTTGGAAAAGCTCACCAAACACTTGATACCAAAGAATAGATAAAAAAGGGTACTCTTCTTGGCCCAATTTGAGCCAGCCTACCTTCTAGAGGTGCAACCAGATCAGGTGGGGGGAAAAAAATCAACACTTAGCTCATATTTAAATTAGCCGTTAATTTATAGTGAACTGAAATTGAAAACATTACCTAACTGAATCAGGTCACCTCTAAAATAAGTTCTTTTAATCACTGCGGTTAGATGGGGACAATTAATCAGCTGACCAATTTTGTTCTACATTAATCTGGAAGTTAGTCAGCTTGGACATCAGATTTTTTTACTATATAAAATGCATATACCGACGAAAGTTATAAAGGAAATAAAGATGAATAAAAAATTATGAATAAATGGTAATCATCTAATATGGTGGATTAGGTCACCGAACTCTTATTTCTTGAGACATTCATCTCTAGTAAGGATGACATAAGGTACAATCCAAGGATTTAAGTATCCATCAGCACGGGCTGTATCTGCCGTGCCGTACCGTGCCAACAAGATGCCGGCACGATACAGCTCTCGTGCCGATGGCACAGTTCAAAACCCTTTTTTCTTAAAATTATTAAGTAATTTTCTTAATAAAGTTCAAAATATTTGATAAAGATACATAATAAGCAATTAAAAAATTTTGTTGCTAAAGAAATTATATATTTCATGCCATTATGTATCGGCACGCATGTATTTTTTTTTGACCGGCACTTATATGCACGGCTAGGCACGCACCGTGTCGTACCATGCCGGCAAGATTTTGGCACGACCCCGTGCCACGACACTTAAATCCTTGGTACAATCTGGACACTGATCTTGACCCAAGAGGGATCAAAATATCAAATAACATGGTTAAATATTTTTATCTTCGTGCTGAGTCTATGACTGTCTAGAGATCTGCATGTTAAACATGATCACACATGAGCTAGGTTTTAAAGTTGAAAAATGGTCCAGTGTCTAACTCCGGCCATGTAGGAAATACAAACTCATTCAATATCTGAAAGTAGTTCAGATATATAATATAATAGAACATTTGAAATAGCAGACCTAACCAGGTTAATTTAAATGGGTAAGATTCAATGTTTAGACAAGCTTATGCCCAGTCCAATTAAAATTGTAATTAAAATAGCACCTTGGTCATGTGCCCACTAAAACTGTTGGCTGCCATGCTAGAGAGCTACTATTAGCTGGATAAGAAATGTTCAGAAGTCTAGGTGAAGATCCAAAATGACAAACTTGTAACTAGGCTGCAAAACTAGGATCAAAGTGAGAATGATTATTATTTTCCCAGCTCCATAGTCTAGCAATTCACATTCACTATCTTCAATATTGCAAACCAGCAATTCTACAGCTTGAACTGATTCACAATTTACAAATAATATTACCTCCAAGTCCTTCCTCCGAAACCACCTTCCCTTTAGCATAAACTCTTCATCCAATAAATCATCCTTTGGACTATAATCAGCCCTGGTAATGCAACATACGAGTTATTATACGCACCAAACTTGAACTGAGAAAAAACAATGACTAGCTGCAAATGACAGGTTGAAGTTACAAAAAGAGAAAATATCGATAGTTCATTAAAATCACATTAAACAAAAGCATTTTTTTACTTATTCTATTCAACTAGTAGCTAGCAACCATGATATGGCCAACCAACCAAAGGACCATGATAATCAAACTTTGTCATATTACTATCTAACAATAATAACAGTTAAATAGGAAAAGCTAATCAGGTCTTCCGAGAAAAGGGCTGACGTATTTATGTTCATTACATCCTTAACCATCCTTGGCAAACCTCATTAGAACACACAAACTACCAAGTAAAACAAATTCAGCTAGGTAATCTTTCTTAATCACCATGGTATAATTTTTTAGAGCATATGTATCTCAATTCTTTACTATGATCTTTGAGGATTCGTAATTGTCTTATCTTGCCGACAGTATTAGACTCACAGTCAAAGATAACAAGTGCAACTTCCTTTTCCAAGCTTGGGACCAGCTGATAGATGGACCACTAAAAACGCATGGGCAAAGCAGAAAAAGTAATAATTATAAATCTTTAAAGCAAATGTGCATGGCTTGTGCAGTCCCTTGTGTCTCCTCATCCAGGGCTCTAAAGCAATAGAAAAAAAAAATAAAACCTCTAACCAGATGACATGAGTTGTCAATTCCTTCTTTTCTTCCACTAAACAAATTATTTGCATTATTCTCCCTAATATTAAGCACTATAATGCATTTTCTCACAACTTCCTAAGAAATCATTCTTGATCTACTTTTTTGTTTCAAGCCACCTTCAAATTTAAAATTTCTCCTTACTGGCACATTTTGAAGACTCAGCTGGATATGTTCAAAGCATTTCATATGATTTTCATGCAACTCCTTGGCAAGACTAACTTGTGTTAGAAATAATCTTTCATATTCTTCTTTTTCTAAACAACACCACCCATTCACGCCGTCACTCTCAATTTCTCCCACATCTCAATTAACGCATATGTGTGTGCATCCATGGATGCCAAAAGTTTTCATCCATAAAACAATTATTGCCTTTCACCCATCCTAGCAAAATTTCCCTTTCTAACTTAGGGAGTAGATGATCAACATAGCACACCAAATGTGCTTTCCTATTTCGACAGCCTCACTCCAATTTATGTGCAATTCCCCCATTGTCAACACTTTCTGTCAAACTATAAATCAATGATAACAGAATTTTTCCTACTTGGATAGTTGGATGTGACAATCATCAACATAAACTTTTATCAATGTACTAAATTCGCACTCCTTTAAGTCAGATTGCACAAAACTGCAAAACATTTGTCAGCGCTCATCTTTCTATACCAGACCACAAGCAGTAGAAAGTTTGATAGAGAAAATAAAGCATTTACCATGAAAGCAATAAAAATGGGTAATTACAAAAATGACAACAAACCAAAAGGGAATTTACCCACAATAAAGCTTAGCTTATCATCTTATTCACATGCTTAATCTGACCCTATATCTAAACGAAATTACCAGCGGGTTATTATTGAAACAATATGCCATCAAAGTGAATATGGAAGGTGCATTGGGCTGATAAGGCAGGGCCCACAAAGTGCACATGTATTGGGTGCATCAGCAGGTGCATAGGTTGCTCAAAAAATTCATTAAGAAATCAGCTCAAACACTTAGTAGGGCTTATATACCTCAAGCAAAATGAATGACTAGTGGGCAACCGACCAATTAGCAAATATGACAGCTATGGCATCACAATGCTTAAAATTATACTAGTATTGAGGTAACCCAAAAGTTCTTATCCTCATTTATAAGATCAATTCTTAACTAAGGATTTAAACATTGTAGCATAGGGTTGTGCCAAGCACCTGCCGCCATACTATGGCGTAGTGTGTACCGCATGCACCGTTGACAAAAATACTTGTTTACCAACACACTATGGCATAAAATATTTCTTTTCTTTAGCATCAATATATTCTAGTTGCTTGTTACAAGTTCTTTATCAAATCTTCTGCACCTCATTGAAGTAGTTGCTAGGTAATTTCAAAGGAAATTGGGTTTCAGCCTGTGCCATTGGTACGAGGGTCGTATGATGTCAATATCTTGCTGACACGATATGGCACGATGGGCACCATACGTGCCGATGGGCACTTAAATCCTTGGTCTTAACCTATCTCCTTAACACATTATGCATGCAAAATGTTGACAAGATTTTGCAGCCAATTATGGCAGAGAACCTTGATTGATAACTCCAAATACTTATCCTCCTAAAAAACTCGGTTCCAATATGCATCAAAAAACATGTCAATGACATAATTAGAAGAATCCCCTGGGTAAAGCCCGATTATTATCTCTTTATAGTTGGTCTTAAAAAGATTTCTTTGTTCTTTACATCCCTGTCTCCCAATCGTACAAATTTTACTCTATAAAGATGTTTAAAATTCTCACGAGACAACATAACCATCTTAAACAATAACATAACCAACAATTATCCATATCTTCACAATTTCGGCAGTATGAAACTTAAAAAACACTCATCAATCCCATGTCCTCTCAACACCCTACAACACCCCCACGCTAATACTCATTCTCACCAGGTCAATCAACACTATTTCTTCAAATTCCCACCAACAAAGACACAAACAACACGAATTACGAAACAAATCATGCAATACATAACAAAGAAAGGGTAAACAAAGATGGATCGAATCCTTTTTTCCGTACCTTGGAGGCCGGATGATGAAATTGACGAGCTGATCCATGAAAAGAATTGGGGAAAGAACCCTTAAAACGATAAGGGTTAGGTTGAGCAACGAATTCAAAGATTACGGTTTCGACTTACGAAAGCGAGAAAGAGCGATAGCGAAAGGGGCGGGGAGGAGGGGCGGGGTTGCCCGGGGTAGGAGAGAGAGAGAGAGAGCTCTCCCTTTCCCTTTCTCAGATTCTCTTTTACGTTTCCTCTTTTTCACAACCACCTCGTTCGAAGCACCGAGTCGCTGACTCGTTCTTACCCGAGGAGAAATGGAATAGAATAGAAAATAGAGGACCCCAAGTTGGCACGTGCGAGGCCTCGAGAGCACGTGCAACCACCGGGTCCACGCCTCTTTCTATTTATTGTATATTTTTATTTTTTAAGAAATTTTTTTATATAAATAATTTGATAAAATATTATTATTTTAAAAATAATCTTTTTCGAAATGAAAATAAAAAAATAGAGTTAAGTAGTGCACTTTTAAAAACACGGAACGTCTCTTCGGATTTATTGTATATTTTTTATTTTCGGGTGTTTGTTAAGAAATTATTTTTTATAAATAATTTTATAAAATATTATTATTTTGAAAATAGTCTTTTCCGAAACGAAAATAGAAAAATAGAGTTAAGTGGTGCGCTTTTAAAAACGGTGAACCATTCGCCACTTTTATAAGGGGTGAATCATTCTCCGACCCACCCGACTTTTTCTTCTTCTTCTTTTCTTCCTCACGCACGCACTCTCTCTCTCTCCGTCATCCTGCACACCCACACCCCCACACCCCCACACCCTCTTCCTTTCTCTCTTGGCTGCGCATCGCTCTCTCTCTCAGCCTTTCTCATTCCCCATTGTAATTTCTCTCCCTTCCATTCCTGAACTTCCGAGCTCACTCTCTCTCTACCTCTCTTACAAGCCAAGTTCTCTTTATACTTCCAAGCTCATATTCCCTCTCTCTCTACCACCCAGACCACCTCTGCCACTGTCGCCAATGTCGCAGGTGCTTCCTCTCTCTCACTATTTATTGAGTAGTTTTCATATTATTTATCTAAAAGTAAATTATTTGAATGATAAATTATTTATATAAATTGTTTGATCTCATTATTTATATAAATGATGAATGATGAATAGTTAAAGATGAATAATTTGGATTGGAATTTCGGTTTCAGGCTTTAGGTTGAGGTTCGTCTATTGATTTTCAAAAAAAAAATCAAATTTTGGTTCAAGTCCGAATTGTAAAAATTCGCCCCGAATCCGACTAGTTGACATTTTAAAAATGTAGAGAATGCCGAATTCAATAAAGAAAAAGAGAGAGAAAACCAAATAAGAGTTTAACCAAACGGGCCTCATACGGCCGAATCTAGAGTCCGCGATGCCTCAGCACCGTCCCGCAATACTCACTTAGTTGGACCTGTCACGGAGTGGGTAAAGTCAGTGACAAATAAAGTAGATGCTTAACAATAATAAACAAGAGTTTAGAACAAGTTACACCGCACCGGAACCTTCGCTATCCGACGCCCTGCAATTTATTTGATCATTTTATTTATTTTAGTTTCACACCGTCACGTCAGGGTAGGTCGACTGCCTCCCCACGGGACATTTGAAGCTCTAACCCCTTCACAATGCGTGGCGCGACACGTTTAGCCATCGTGAAGTGGTCCCCAATCAACACACGTGGGGCACACGGGTCATACAGACCACTTCTCCGGAAAAGTACACTATTGCGGGGGCCTATTCCGCCAGTGTACGTGCAGCATTCAAAAAGGGATGCTGGAATCGGCGTGGATTGATTATTACAAAATGCGAAGGATTAAAACATCAGCACCTCTCATCTACTTTATTAACCGGTTAGCAATAAACACTTTAGTGATATGTTGCACTCAATGCACTTACAGCACTTGATGCAAAAGAACCCACCTGGTCGCGGGAGAAACGGGATACTACGAGTCTCGGACACCTTCCCGCTGCGCACCTGGACCTATGAAAAATTTCCAGAATAAAGGTTAATAACTTACAAGTTTACCGAAAAAACGACCCTAATCACCTCCGCGCCGTGACCCCAAAAACGGCGACGAAAATCGCACCTGCCGACCCCCGCGCGGAGATCGCCGGCGCCGTGCCCGTACGGGTGCGGGCTGCACGGCGCCTGCGCGGGGTCGGTCGCGGCGCCCGTGCGGCATCGGGCCGCACGGTGCCCGCGCGGTTGCCCGCGCGGCGCCCTCGCGGGGACGGGCCGTGCGGCGCCCGCGCGGCGCCCGGCGGTTGCCCGTGCGGCGCCCGCGCGGTTCCCGTGCGGGGCCGGGCCGCGCGGCGCCCGCGCGGTTGCCCGCGCGGCGCCCGCGCGGTCGCCCGCGCGGAGCCGGGACGCGCGGCACCCGCGCGGCGCCGGGCCGCGCGGCGCCCGCGCGGGGCCGGGCCGCGCGACACCCATGCGGTGCCCGCGCGATGCCCGCGCGGGGCCGGGCCGCGCGGTGTTGGGTTATACTAATAAGGATCTAAATAGGAGAAAAAACACCTAGAGGGGGGTGAATAGGTGTAAACAATAAACACTCAAAAAATCATTGCGCAATAAAACCCAATGCGGAAATAAAAATAACACGCAAGATTTTTACGTGGAAAAACTCCAAACCGGAGTAAAAAACCACGGGACCGATAACACGGCGAAATCCACTAGAATTAAAACACGTACAAGGTGATATAACGTACTCACAGACGACTCAACCTTTTACCATACGCTCCTAGTCGATCTTCTCCGCTCGCTCCACGACGCTTCTCGAATCCACGATCTGCGCCCAACGCCGAATCCTCAGCGTCCAACGTCGAGTCCACGACGTCCGACCGAATCCACGGTCTTCACCCAGTAGCACGCTTCGAATCCACGAACGTGCCTCGCCTCGAATCCATGAGAGCGGTTACACCTTGAATCCACAAGGCCACGCGAGTCCACGCGCCGATTTAGGGTAAATCGTTGTTTTGGGTGGTGATGATCCGCCGAATACTTAGATTAGAAATAGATCGGAAATACCATCTAAGTATTCATTGATTTGATTCTACTCAAAATCTGAGTTTGGAAAACCTAGAATCAAATCAATCAATATAGATGAAGAAACATAGAATAAATTCTATTGATTCCCATTCTTCTCTATATGTGGATCTTTTTCCTTTCGGCTATATTTTTCTATTAAGTCCCGTACCCTAAAAATGAAACATAGGTCTATTTATAGGTTAGAAACCATTGGAAGAAGATAAGGATCAAAAACTGTCTTTTTTGGAAATTTTACGGACGGCGATCCGGATTGGAATTGGGCGATCCGGATTGCAGTAGCAAGAAAGACGGTTTCCAGAAAAACACTAGTTCGGGATCCGGATCGAAGTCCCCGATCCGGATCGTTCATACAGTTTCACCAAACATCAACTTTCGGGATCCGGATTGCAAATCCTGATCCGGATCGTGCAAGTAATAAGGTAAAACTAGTGTTCGGGATCCGGATCATGAGATGCTGCGATCCGGATTGAACTAGTGTATGAACGAACACCTTTCGGGATCCGGATTGCAAGGTCCGATCCGGATCCTGAACATGTCCCATGTCCAGTTTTTGATTTTTATGCAATTAAACATTCTTCCAGGTGTTTCTACACTACAAGAAGTATTCGGATCACCAAAAATCTTTAGTTAAACATACCTGATCCTTTTGAATTCTTCTTTCTTGAGATTGAGGTATATGATCCAAAGTTCTTTCATCTTCAATCTTCAAGACTTAACACTTTCACGAAATACGCCAACTCAAATTCCGTAACACGCGGCACCCGCGCGGTTGCCCGCGCGGCGCCCATCCTTGTGGCGCCCGCCCGCACGGCGCCCTAGCGGCACCACGCGTTCCTTTGTCCGCGCGGTGCCCTAGCGGCACCGCGCGTCACCCGCCGCGCGCACCGTGCCCTATCTCGCACGGTGACGGCGGCGGGCGGAGGAATCGAGAGCGGGAAAAACACCAACTAAACAAGGAAAAATCGGAAGAACGCTATGAAGTAAAAACTCACCGGATTAATCGACGGGGCACGACCGATCACGTTCTTGGTTCCGGTATGCGCTTCGGGGTGATCGGATCCGCCGTCTTTTCCCTTTTCCGTCTTCCGGTTAGGGTTTCCGCCTTTCTTTTTCTCTTTCTTTTCTTTCCTTTCTTTCCGCTCGTACGGCTAGGGTTTCGTATTCTCTCTTTTCTTTTCTTAACGAGGGGAAGGAAAAATACTTATATTATCTATTTATCTTAATTATTTATTTTCCTTAATTTTCTGTTATTTTCCAAATCATACGTAGAGAAAAATCTCTTTTTCCGTCACCGGATGATTAATTAGTTAATTTAATTAATTAATTATCCACACGGGATAATCCCCATTATCCCGAACGGGTGCAAGATATTTTGTACGGATTCCGATGCACGACTAATCAACGCATCACTAAAAATTCCGTTCCGGGGGTTCCCGACATCGGATTTCCGATCCGATCGCACCGTCGGTCATTATTTTTCACGCTCTTTCGCAGAAAAATGCAAGCACCACACTCACCGACCGACAACCCAAAGGTAATATTCCCGGAGTACTAAGAGGACACTAAAATAGAAGGAGGGTTAAATATTACAAAATACCGTGTCATTACACCACTCACACTTTATAAAAAGTTTCGTCCCCGAAACTTAGATACAACCCTCGCTAAACAGTTCGGGAAAACATTCCCTCATTTTCGATTCCAACTCCCACGTCGCCTCGCGTTCCTCGTGGTTGCTCCATTGGACCTTCACGTAGGGGATGGTCCGGTTTCGCAGTTTCTTGTCCTCTCGCGCCAGGATCCGCACCGGTGTTTCCTCAACAGTTAAATCCTCCTGAAGCTTGATCGTGGATATGTCCAGGGCGTGAGAAGGGTCGGGAAGGTACTTCCGAAGCATCGACACGTGGAACACGTTATGTACTCGGTCTAGGCTTGGCGGCAAGGCCAAGCGATAAGCCACCGGACCCACGCGCTCTAGGATCTCAAACGGTCCTACGTACCTCGGACTTAATTTCCCTCTCAGGCCGAAACGTCGGGTCCCCTTCGAAGGCGACACTCGCAGCAACACGTGCTCGCCCACTGCAAATTCCAACTCTCGTCGCCTGCGATCTGCATAACTTTTCTGTCTGCTCTGGGCGGTTAACAGTCGCTGCCTGATGAGGCGCACCTTTGCCTCGGTTTCTTCGACCAAGTCCGGTCCCAACCATTTGCGCTCTCTCAAGTCATCCCAGCATAAGGGCGACTGACAGCGGCGTCCGTACAAAGCTTCGTACGGCGCCATCTTAATGTTGGCTTGGTAACTGTTATTATAGGCGAATTCCACAAGTGGCAGGTATTGAGACCATCCGTCGCCCAGGTCTAGCACACATGCCCGCAGCATGTCTTCAAGGATCTGGATCACCCATTCCGATTGTCCGTCGGTTTGCGGGTGAAAGGCCGTGTTGAAATGCAGTTTAGTCCCCATTGCTTGCTGCAAGCTTTGCCAAAAATTCGACACGAACCGCGTGTCTCTGTCCGATGTGATGGACGCAGGTACACCATGCAATCTTACTATCTCATCTATGTAGGTTCGTGCCAGCCGCTCCCGTGTCCATGTCGTATGTATCGGCAGAAAGTGGGCGGATTTCGTCAAACGGTCTACTATGACCCATATCGCGTCGTACCCTTGGGACGATCTCGGAAAACCAGTCACAAAATCCATCGTGATCATCTCCCACTTCCACTCCGGCACGGGCAACGGCTGCAACTTTCCTGCTGGACGCTGGTGTTCAGCCTTCACCTGTTGGCACACCAGGCAGTGTGCCACGAATCGAGTCACATCTTCCTTTATCTTGGGCCACCAGAAGGTTTGTTTGACATCCTTGTACATCTTCGTTCCTCCGGGGTGCACCGCATAAGGGGCGGTATGCGCCTCCCTCAGGATCTCTTCCTTGAGTTCCGGTAGATCCGGCACACAGATTCGTCCCCGAAAACATATCGTGCCATTAGCATTCATCGCGAAATCGCCTCCTTGGTCCGTGGGTAGCCTATCTCGCACAAGTTGTAGCTGGGTATCCGTCGACTGCCCTTCACGGATTTTGTCCAATAGGGTTGGTCGGACCACTAAGGTCATGAGTCGTGCGACCGTTCCCGCTGGTACTACCTCCAGCCTCTATTGTGAAAATTCCGCAATCAAGCGGTCCTGTTGGGTGAGGGTGTTCGTCGCCGATTCTACCGTCTGCCCTTTGCGGCTCAAGGCATTCGCTACCACGTTTGCCTTCCCAGGGTGGTAATGGATGGTTAAATCATAATCTTTTAATAATTCGAGCCACCGCCTTTGCCGCAAATTCAGCTCCTTCTGAGTGAAGAGGTACTTTAAGCTCTGATGGTCTGAATACACGTTGCAGTGTGTTCCATACAAATAGTGCCTCCATAACTTGAGGACGAATACAACCGCTGCAAGCTCCAGATCGTGCACGGGGTAGTTCCTCTCGTACTCCTTGAGTTGCCTCGACGCATAGGCTATAACCCTGCCCCGTTGCATGAGCACGCCACCGAGACCGCTTCGCGACGCGTCGCAGTACACCTCGTAGTCCTCGCCGGGTTCCCGTAGAGCGAGCACCGGGGCTCGCGTCAACCTGTCCTTGAGTTCTTCGAAACTCTTCTGGCATTGCTCCGTCCATATGTACTTTTCTCCTTTATGGGTCAGGCGCATGAGGGGCAAAGCTATCTTGGAGAAGCCTTCCACGAAGCGTCTATAATACCCTGCTAGTCCTAGGAAGCTTCTAATCTCAGTCACATCGTCGGTCTGGGCCAGTCGGTTACCGAATCAATCTTCTTTAGGTCGACCGCGACCCCAGCAGCCGACACGACATGCCCCAGGAAGTCCACCTCGCGAAGCCAAAACTCACACTTTTTGAGTTTGGCGTAGAGTTTCTGTTCCCGTAAAGTTCGGAGGACTTCGCGTAGATGCTCTTCATGCTCCTCATCCGTACGGGAATAGATGAGGATGTCGTCAATGAAGACTACTACGAAAACATCCAAGAAGGGTTTAAACACCCTATTCATCATGTCCATGAATACTGCCGGGGCATTTGTGAGCCCGAACGGCATTACGGTGAACTCGAAGTGACCATAGCGAGTCCGGAATGCTATCTTCGGAATGTCCTCGCCCCTAACTCGGAGCTGATGGTAACCGGACTGCAGATCGATTTTAGAGAACACCGTTGCTCCCTGTAACTGATCAAACAGGTCGTCAATCCGTGGTAACGGATACTTGTTCTTGATGGTGACCTTGTTTAATTCTCGGTAGTCGATGCACAGGCGAAGGCTTCCATCATTCTTTCTTACGAATAACACGGGTGCGCCCCATGGCGACACGCTCGGCCTGATGAAGCCTTTATCCAATAGATCCTCTAGTTGCGCCTTGAGTTCTTTCAGCTCAGCGAAGGCCATCCGGTACGGTGCCTTCGTGATAGGCTTAGTACCGGGAAGTAATTCAATAGGAAAGTCGACCTCTCGCTCCGGCGACATTCCGGGGAGCTCTGTCGAAAATACATCCGGAATTTCCCTTACCACGGGACCACTGGACCTCATCTAGGGAGCGGCCCTGAACTGCCTAACGGCCCATTGGGTTCTCGACTGCAAGGCTTAGGGTGGAGCCTATTTATTCCTTGCATGGCCCTTATCGGGCCTCGAGTACACAAGGTTCTCCTATGCTTCGAAGCCCGCCCGCATACATCGGCCGGGGAAGGCTTCATCTAGTACTTAAGGATTCTAGAGAGAGAGGGGGAGAAAGAGAGAGAGAGTCTAACAGGGGTAGCAGGCTAAGGTGTAACCGGTGCTCCATATCTAGGAGGGAAAAGAAAAACAAAAGTTACCTGCCGTTACTAGGTCTGGGACGCCGCGTCCTCCACTTTAGTATCCCGGAGAGCCCGTCCACAACCCTTGGGCCAGCGTCGTACGGCATGCGGGGGAAGGGACTTGACTCTGAGGAGTCTGCGGATTGCTGGTCGCCGGGCAGATCCTTTGGCTGAACGGGGGCCGCAGCACTCTCTGGTCCTTTCTGCTGTGGTGGCGCGGCGGCTGCGGCGGCGGGGGTGGGCCCCTGAGGGCAGAAGGCACGAGAGTGGTCCGGCAAGCCGCACTGATTGCAGTAATGGTACCTCCAAGTACATTCCGCCACCGGGTGAGCACCATTGCAGATCACGCACAGTTCCTGAGGTGGTTTTGCGCTCCTTGCTGGTGTCGGTTCATCCTTTCGTGCTCTCTCCGGGCGCCCTCCCCCTGGGCCCTCTTGGCCGGGGTCTCCTCGCGGGACGGGTGTAGCTGTCCTCTCTGTTCCCCCTGGTCGCGGTGCCGGAGGTCTGGTGGTGCCCGGTTTCCGTGGGCACTCGTAGCGCGTGTGGCCTGGCCTGCCGCATCGGTAGCAGTGGCCGTGTCTCCATGGACAGTCCGTCACCTGGTGCGTTCCAATGCATATGGGGCACGACTTCCTCAACGGTTCGGGTCCTCCCCTCATTGTCTTTCCAAAGCTCCCCTCTGTCCTCGGGCGCTTGGGTGCCGGGCCTTGCTGAAAGGGGTCCTCCATCGGACTGGGATAGGGATAACTCTGTCGAGCGCGTGCCTCGGCCAGTTCTTGCTCTGCCCGCAGGGCCATCATAACCGCCTCGTTGAACGTGGGGAACCCTGCCGGTGGCATTCCCCGGTAGGCGTAGTCCCTGGCGTCTCGCTGGGTGCGGTCGACACCCTCGAACTCTTGGGTCAGCAGGCATAGGCGCTCAGTGAGAGATAGTAGCTGCCCTGCTATGTCGCGTAGCTGGCTGCGGCTGTGGGATCCATCCTGTCCATTGAGAAATAGTTAGTGCTCGGTGGCCAAGTGCTGGCCGTTGTCTGCTGTAAACAAAGGAACCGCGTCAATCCTACGGTTACTGGCCTAACACTTGACCTACAAAAACACCAAGATTGCAACCCTTTTTATCCCCGCACACTCACGTTCTAAGACACCTATGACCTGGTTATCTCATATCCACATTTTGGTGGTAGGATCATGCACTGTGGTTACTGGACACCGACCGTTGTGGTCAAAGCCGTTTTTTTCTCTGATACCATAAAATCTGTCACGCCCCGGAGGTCTCAAGATAAGCGGAAAATGTGTATTATTTTTTTTTGAAATCGAACAATCAGATGAGGATGACCTCGCCTACCGTGCGCAACAGACCCGCCACACATACAAATTCACTCTGCAAACGGGCAGAGTCTCCTTTGTACATGCACGGCGTCTCGACTACATTTACAACAATGACATCACACGGCATTGATCACACAGTCACAATAACTAAGTACAACATGTATTAGGAAAAGCCTATGAGTTCGCAAACGACACCCAAGTCTTTAAAACATCTAACATTCATACTTAGGCGGCTATACTATTTTGAAAGGATAAAATTTCCAGGGTTTTCAAAGTGGTGTCCACACGACACCCTATTTTTGAAAAGCGTTTTCGAAATTCTTTTACGTTGTAAAACAGCTGCATGAATAATATAAAACATAACCAAAACCAAACATTCAATTACATGTCCATATATCCAGCATGATCCACACAAAATACGAAAAGGAAAAAGAGAGAGATAACCAAATAAGAGTTTAACCAAACGGGCCTCATACGGCCGAATCTAGAGTCCGTGATGCCTCACCACCGTCCCGCAATACTCACTTAGTTGGACCTGTCACGGAGTGGGTAAAGTCAGTGACAAATAAAGTAGATGCTTAACAATAATAAACAAGAGTTTAGAACAAGTTACACCGCACCGGAACCTTCGCTATCCGACGCCCTGCAATTTATTTGATCATTTTATTTATTTTAGTTTCACACCGTCACGTCAGGGTAGGTCGACTGCCTCCCCACGGGACATTTGAAGCTCTAACCCCTTCACGATGCGTGGCGCGACACGTTTAGCCATCGTGAAGTGGTCCCCAATCAACATACGTGGGGCACACGGGTCATACAGACCACTTCTCTGGAAAAGTGTTACGGAATTTGAGTTGGCATATTTCGTGAATGTATTAAGTCTTGAAGATTGAAGATGAAGAAACTTTGGATCGTATACCTCAATCTCAAGAAAGAAGAATTCAAAAGGATCAGGTACGTTTAACTAAAGAATTTTGATGATCCGAATACTTCTTAAAGTGTAGAAACACCTGGAAGAGGTTTTATTTGTTTTAACATCAAAAACTGGACATGGGACATGTTCAGGATCCGGATCAGATCTTGCAATCCGGATCCCGAAGGGTGTGTTGTTCATACACTGCTTCAATCCGGATCACAGCTTCTGCAATCCGGATCCCGAACATGGTGTTTTGGTGAAACTGTATGAACGATCCGGATCGGGGACTACGATCCGGATCCCGAACAGGCATTTTTCTGGAAACCGTCTTTTGTGCTTCTGCAATCCGGATCGCCAATCCAATCCGGATCGCCGTCGGTAAAACTTTCCAGAAAAGTTTGTTTTTGATCCGAATATTCTTCCTAGGGTTTCTAACCTATAAATAGCCCTCTTATTCATTTCTAGGGCATCGGATCCATTTATCGGCAATAAACGAAAAATAGCCGAAAAGAAAAATCCACATATAGAGAAGAACGGAAATCATTAGATCTATTCTATGTTTCTTCATCTATATTGATTGATTTGATTCTAGGTTTTCCATACTCACATTTTGAGTAGAATCAAATCAATGAATACTTAGATGGTATTTCCGATCTATCTTTAATCTAAGTATTCGGCGGATCATCACCACCCAAAAAACAACGATTTATCCCAAAATCGGCGCGTGGACTCGCGTGGCCTTGTGGATTCAAGGTGCAACCGCTCTCGTGGATTCGGAGCGAGGTACGTTCGTGGATTCGAAGCGTGCCATTGGGTGAAGACCGTGGATTCGGTTGGACGTCGTGGACTCGACGTTGGACGCTGTGGATTCAGCGTTGGGCGCGGATCGTGGATTCGAGAAGCGTCGTGGAGCGAGCGGAGAAGATCTACTAGGAGCGTATGGTAAAAGGTTGAGTCGTCTGTGAGTACGTTATATCACCTTGTACGTGTGTTAATTCTAGTGGATTTCGCCGTGTTATCGGTCCCGTGGTTTTTTACTCCGGTTTGGAGTTTTTCCACGTAAAAATCTTGCGTGTTCTTTTATTTTTCCGCATTGGGTTTATTGCGCAATGATTTTTTGAGTGTTTATTGTTTACACCTATTCACCCCCCTCTAGGTGTTTTTTCCCCTATTTAGATCCTTATTAACCTAAACCCAACAAGTGGTATCAGAGCGGGAATAGGGTTGTAAACAATGGTTGAAGGTGGAAACATCAATCGACCCCCTTTCTTTGATGGAACAAATTATGCGTACTGGAAAGTACGGATGAAAGCCTTTTTAATTTCCATCGACGAAAGGGTGTGGCAATCAATTGAATTAGGATGGTCTAATCCAACTGAAATTTTAGATGATGTTCGCACCTTAAAACCTAGGTCGAAATGGACCAAGGAAGAGATAGACTTATCTTCTTACAATGGCAAAGGAATTAATGCTCTATTTAATGCTTTGTCACAAACTGAGTTCTCTCGCGTCTCGGCATGTGAGACTGCGAAAGAAATCTGGGATGTTCTTCAAGTTACGCATGAGGGAACTAACCTAGTGAAGATTCAGAAACTGCAAATGCTCACGAGCAAGTTTGACTCTATCTCTATGGCAGAGAATGAATCTTTCACTGACTATTACACACGATTGCAAGACATCGTAAACTCATGTGCTAACTTGGGAGAGAAGATTCCAGAATTTAAAGTTGTAAGAAAAATTCTAAGAACTCTTCCTGAACGATTTCGCCCGAAGGTCGCAGCCATTGAAACAATTAAACACCCGGACGAAATGCGTGTAGAAGAATTAGTAGGTGCTTTACAAACTTATGAAATGACATTTCCTACTAACTATTCTTCTGGAAAGGCATCCTCTTCTAAGTCTTCAGGTTACGCATTGAAATCAACTAAAGAAGAAGACGCGGATTCATCCTCCTCGGACGACGACGAGAACCTTTCTATGGAGGACTTTGAGAAGCAGCTCGCTCTCTTGACAAGGAAGTTTCGCCGCAACTTTCGAAGGGGAAATTCAAGCAAAACTCCATCCTTCGGAAAGTCGAAGAAAGGCAAGGGTCCTTCAAGCACAAGTCAAGAAAGCAAGAGAACTTCTCAAAGGATAAGAAAAGTTCTGAGGGACAAGTTCAGTGTTTCAAATGTCGAGGCTACGGCCACATTGCAACGGAATGTCCCAACAAGAATCCGGCTAAGAAGAAAGCGATGCAAGTCGTTACTTGGGATGACAACTCCACGTCAAATGAGTCATCCTCAAGTGATGAAGAAGACAACGCGACAGCTTTCCACGCGTCCACCAATCTTCACCCTTCATGTGCTTAATGGCAAGTACATCCGACTCACTGTCCAACTCCACTGTTGAAAAGATTGCAACGGACGATGAATCAGATGATTCGGAAGGTGAAGATTTTGCTTTAGCCTACCATAAGCTTTTGAGGGATTCAAAGAAACTGGCTAAGCAAAACAAGGGGTTGAAAGAGAGATTACAGGATCTTGAAGATGAAGTAAAAAGGGTAACCTCTCACTCAACCGATCTTGAAGTGGAAAGGGACAATCTGATTAAAACAAATGTTTCCCTTCAAGAGTCCAATGAGCAACTCGAGAAGAATTATATGGATATGGTGAACAAAGCGAATTACTTCTTGAAGCTCAACGGCGAGGCTCGACAGGAAAAATTGGAAATGACGGAGACCATACGCCAACTGAAGGATGACTTAAAGAGATTTTCTTCTGGAAGGAGTAAGTTGGACAGACTTCTTGGTCTCGGTCAAAGAAATAAGTTCGGCCTCGGATACACTCAAACTGGAGACATTCCAAGTTCGAGTGGGACAGTATTTGTGCCTCAGTCGGTATCTCCTCCTCCGACACCGGAATTCACGACAAGCAACGACAACAAGCCTACTACATCCTCCTCGGAATCGACAAGAACCAAGGTATGTTTTCGTTGTGGCATTTCAGGGCACATAAGGAGAAATTGCAAGACGGAAGCCAAACGCACACCTCAAGCACCTCTTGCAATGACTACCAAAAGGCGATTCCTCGGAAAACAACTGCAAACTATTTGAAGGAAAAGAGCCTTGGTAGTCACCGCTCAAGACGACATCATCAAGGAGCAGCAATTCTTCAAGCAAGACGCTCTCACCTAGGAAATCAACTTCACGATCATTACCGACGCATTCCAAAAAGGTTTGGGTGCGCAAAGGTGAAATCTTCCCTTGTCTTGCTACCAATGTTTCTTTGCATGCATATGATAGTTCGTCTTGGTACCTGGATAGCGGGTGTTCCCGTCATATGACCGGCGATAAAAACTGTTTTCAAACTTTTGAGAAAAACTCCGGAGGACTTGTTGTTTTCGGAGATGGTCGGTCTTCCAAAATTGTTGGAAAGGGAACGGTAGCTATTCCAGATGGCCCGGTTCTAGATAATGTGTTATTTGTTCATGGCCTTAAGACTAACCTCATAAGCATAAGTCAACTGTGTGATAGTGGTTATTCAGTTAATTTTTCATCTGATAAATGCACTGTAACTGACATGAACCATGCTTTCTTTTTAAAGGGGGTTAGATCAGAAAACAATTGTTATGTAGTTCCTTCTAAGATTTCTGAAAAATGTAACCTAGCATCTTTGAAAAATGAAACACTTTGGCATGAAAGGCTAGGTCACATAAACTTTAAGGAACTTGCTAGAATTTCGAATAAAGATGTGGTCAAGGGGGTTCCGAAACTTTCTTTTGAACAAAACCTTGTGTGTGGCGGTTGCCAAAAGGGAAAACAGTCTAGGACTGCACACAAGAACTTGAACCACATAGGTACAAAACGGCCTTTGGAACTTTTGCATATGGACTTAATGGGGCCAACTCGTCAACCATCTCTGGGAGGTAAATGGTATATTTTCTTGTTGGTTGATGACTTTTCTAGATATACTTGGGTAGCCTTCTTAAAAGAAAAAGCTGATACCTTTGATTCTTTTCTCGAAATCTGCAATCGTATTATGATAGAAAAGAATGAAAGGATTACTCGAGTTAGGAGTGATAGAGGTGGGGAATTCATAAATTCCAAATTCATTGATTTTTGCATTTCTAATGGCATTAAACATGAATTCTCCGCACCTTACACACCTCAACAAAATGGTGTAGTCGAGCGCAAAAACAGGGTCGTACAGGAAATGGCACGTGTTATGCTTCACAGCCGGAACTTACCTTTTTATTTTTGGGCTGAAGCGGTGAACACTGCTGTTTATGTTATCAATCGCGTGTATTTGCGCCCGGGGACTTGAATACACCATATGAACTTTGGTTTTGTAGAAAACCTAACATCAAATATTTTCGTATCTTTGGGAGTCGGTGTTTTATTTTAGCGTGATCGCGAAAATCTTGGAAAATTTGACTCTCGAAGTGACGAAGGGATTTTCTTAGGTTATTCTACAAACAGCAGAGCATATCGAGTTTTTAACTTAGAATCTAAGACGATCGTAGAATCGATAAATGTTAAGGTAGATGAAGCTTTTCATTTTGAATCTGAAAAATCTACCCTCGATATCTCTCTTGATGATGATACACCTGCTAATGCATCTTCTTCTAACAATTCTTTCGATAATAATGTTGATGCATCTAACGGTTCTTCAAGTTATCTGATGTGCAGGAATCATCTCGTGTACCTCCGCCTACTCCTCTACCTCAAACGTTACGCATCTCCAAGGATCACCCTGAATCGAACATAATTGGAGATCCACAAGAAGGAGTTAGAACACGGAGACAATTGGTTTGCGGATTTGCATGCTATGTATCTCAAATCGAACCAAGGAATGTTGATGAAGCTCTCCAAGATGATTATTGGATTAAAGCAATGCAGGAAGAGCTCCATCAATTCGAGCGAAACAAAGTCTGGGAACTGACGAAGCCTCCGAAGCAACACAATGTGATAGGTACCAAATGGATCTTCAAGAACAAGAAAAACGAAGAAGGTACTATCATCAGGAACAAAGCAAGGTTAGTTGCTCAAGGCTATTCTCAAGTAGAAGGTATAGACTTTGATGAAACTTTCGCCCCTGTAGCTAGACTCGAGTCCATTCGTATATTGTTTGCGATCGCTTGTCATTTTAAAATCAGATTATTTCAAATGGACGTTAAGAGCGCCTTTTTAAATGGATTTTTAAATGAGGAAGTTTATGTAGCTCAACCGAAAGGTTTTGTGGATCATAAACTACCTAACCATGTTTTTCGTCTGAAAAAGGCTCTTTACGGTCTGAAACAAGCACCGCGAGCATGGTACGAAAGGTTGACAAAGCACCTTTTGGAAAAGGGCTACACTCGAGGGGGAGCTGACAGGACTCTCTTTGTGAAGCATTATCAAAACAATTTCATAGTTGCTCAAATCTATGTTGATGACATTGTTTTTGGAGCAACGAGAGATAATGATGCTTCTAAATTCGCGGAGACCATGGAAAGCGAATTTGAGATGTCCATGATGGGCGAATTGAATTATTTTCTTGGATTACAAGTTAAACAAAACGATGAAGGAATTCACTTGTGTCAATCCAAGTATGCACTGGAGTTGGTCAAAAAGTTTGATCTTGAAAATTCTAAGGATTTTCCGACTCCAATGGGAACTAGCCATAAGGGACTTGGAAGTGAATCACAAAGTGAGAATGTAGACGAGAAACTGTACCGCAGTATGATTGGGAGTCTACTATATCTCACGGCTAGTCGCCCGGATATATCCTTCAGTGTTGGGATTTGTGCGAGATATCAATCAGCACCGAAGGAGGTTCACCTGAAAGCGGTGAAACGGATCATCCGATATATCAAAGGTACAATCAATTTCGGAATTTGGTATCCTATGGGAACGACTTTGGATATTGTTGGATACTCAGATGCCGATTGGGCTGGATCGGTGGATGACCGGAAAAGCACGAGTGGTGCATGCTTCTATCTTGGCCACTGCCTTGTTGCATGGCACAGTAAAAAGCAGAACTGCATAGCACTCTCGACTGCCGAAGCGGAGTACATTTCTGCAGGAAGTTGTTCAACCCAATTGATTTGGATGAAAAGCGTGTTGAGCGATTTCCGGATTTCAACATCTTCGGTAACCATTTTATGTGACAACACTAGTGCTATTAACATTTCAAAAAACCCTGTGTTGCACTCTAGAACAAAACATATTGAACTTAGATATCATTTTCTTAGAGAGCTAGTTGAATCAAACATTCTTCAACTGTCATATATTTCAACTGAGGATCAATTAGCCGACATCTTAACAAAACCTTTGGATCAAAAACGTTTTATTCACTTGCGTAAAGCAATTGGCATGCTTTCCTTGAAATAAACTCTTTTGAAACCTTTGCTTAGATTAGGTTTTGTTTTTGTTTTGTTTTGTTTTGTTCTTTATCTATGTTCTGTACATAGCACACTAATTGAGCATAAATCATAATTGACTTTAATTGCATCCTTTTATGCATTTAGAAATTTATTATGCTTTTGATGTCATAATATTTCAATGTTGCAATGATCATTTACGTTAATTAAACCATCTTTTAAGTGATCAAAGTCAATTTCTCTCTCAATGATCTCTTGGTATAGTCATTATCATATTTGATTGCTTAGTCGAGTATGAATTCGAGATCAATGGTTTGGTTGAATACCTTATATATTAAATAATTGATAGCCAATTGAGGGGGAGTCAATGAAATGTAAAATGCTCAAAAGATGTGGAAAGAGTTACATCCCAATGAGGAGTGTGAAAACTACCACCACATGGAGAAAATGAAAGAAAAAATCTACTCCATGAATGAAAAGCAAATTTTTGTTTGAAAATTGTTGATGAAACTCATTTTGAAATACTTGACTCAGTCGTATTTCATGGTTGGTATAAGGTGGGATTTTTGATTTAAGATGCTCAAAGAGCCACTCCTTCAACAGATTGTCTAGATATATTATCTAACTTATTTGGGATTTCAAACATCTATTGATCTTGGTATTTCATTTTCTTTACCAAAATTGATGATTTGATAAAGGCATTACGCATAAGATCAGGATAGATGTAATTGAAGTTGTTCAACTTTAAGTGTTTTAACTTTCGTAAATCTTCGTTTCATTTTTGGATATTATTGATAGATTTTGCATAATCTATTTCTTGTTGTGTGAAACGATGTCGTTTGTTTAAAGTTGACATGGTAATGTGCTTACACACTTTTTCTGGATTTTATGGAATTTTTCTGAATTTTTCTGGAGAAAAAGGTGTAGCCGATCCGGATCGGGCAAGTGATCCGGATCCCGAACGCAGGATTTTTCCTGCGGGTGGCCGATCCGGATCACATGCTCGACCGATCCGGATCACGGCTAGGGTTTATATAAAAACATACAGATTTTTGATTTCTTTTACCCTAATCTTTGGTTTTCAAGCCTCTAGAGTTTCTCTCTCTAGATTTCTTGCTTCTTGGAGCTTCAAAACTCAAAGTTCTTCGGATTCAAGTAAGTTTTATTGATCAAAACTCGGTTTTTACAGTTTTTTATCAAACGTGAGTTGAAATCTTGGATCTTTTTCGTTTGTGAATGGTTTTTGATCAAATTTCTTTTGAAATAAGAACTCTGGGTCAATTAGTTTTGCTTTTATGCTGGGTTTTCTCAAGATAAACGAGTTTTTAGGCTTCGATTTCTAAAAATTCGGTTTTAGGGCATAAAAGAGGAATTTTTGAAAATCATGGAATTGATCTATTTTTAAAATTCTTTTTGGAAAACTAATTTGATTCTTGGCTTCTCTACATGATTATGATTGTCTAGGTACAATGTTTTCAAATTTTTCAAAATTGACAATTTTTCATATGTTCTTGAGTTGGTTTCACAGGACACTTTCTCAAACTCAAAGCACTAGAATCAATGGCATTCTCCTGGTTAATTCTGCTACTGGTTACGATGGTGCACACTAGAGCAACTAATAAATTAAAAAGGCCAAGAAACTCCAAAGAAGGGAGAAGTCGATGTCATTAGTGACACTGAACTTGAAGAAAACGAGAATGAAATTCACTGGGATATGATAACGGATGATGATGATGAGGTATTGCCGACTACCTCAAGTAAAAAGGGAAAGGTTCCCATGGACACTGGGAAAGCTCCTATGTCTGCTCCAACTATCTCTGTGAAACGGAAACGACTTGCTCGACGTTATGGATTAAGACGAGACACTAATATTGACACACCAATAGCTCCTGACTCTCCGCCACGTGTTGAAGAGGTAGTTGTTATTACTGACCGTCTTCGAGCCTTTGAACGACGTGAATGCATCGGAGAACGTCATGTCAACATTGAAGCTTCGCAATCACTCACCAGAATTTGGAACCTTAATTGAACAAGCTTCTTTCTTCAAGTCTGCCGATTCCTGAACTTCAAGGATATTGTTGTATCGGGTGAGAACCTTCTATACGAATGCGAGACATCTTCAAGAGGATGAACATGGGTCTATGCATTTCTATACAAACATCCAAGGAATGAAGATTAAGATCACACCGCGGTTAATTGGTGAAGTCCTTGGGATGGAATCTAGCACATCAGGGCTTAACTTTCTGAAAGGAAAAAGTTTGACAACTGCATTGTGGCAAACGGTGATCGACTGTATCTGTTTGGAAGGAACTAAATCAGTTGACGGCAAGAGTGTCATCCAAACATCTACGACTGGAGTACCGTTTTCTAAACTTCATAACATGTTACAACATTTTGCCCAACATGCAAACCAAGGTTGTGCGATGGGAGCGACTGCTATTTCTGTATCTCATAAGTCATCCTTCTGAGGCGATTGGATTGAACATGAATATTCCCTATATAATCTGGAACAGAATGACAAGATACATCGTGCACCCCCATCCTTCTGAGCGACTTCCGTTTCCTCTATCATCATGAGGATCTTAAGAAAGTTTGACATTGATGTAAGCTCAACATCATATCAACACAGTTGCGGGATGATAGATGAGTCAACAATTGTGAAGTCACTTCACAAATTGCCTCATGTTACTGGAAAGAAACCCTGTGACGGCACCTCGGCCTCAACGTCTCGACAAGAGCCCGGCACAGATGATGATGCATCATTGACTTCGATCTTCAAGTTGCAACAACAACTCTCTGTCAAGCAAGAACAGATCTTGAAAGAGCAACAAACAATTCGCAATGAGCTTGAGATAGTCACGGCAGCTCACATTACTATCACTAAAAAGGTCAACTCTGTGCACAAGCGATTGACAAAGATGTTCTACAAGCTGGGTTGCACAAGTTCTGATGATTCAGATTCTGAAGACTGACTATTTTTGATTCATTTTCTTTTGTGCAGGATTTTTAGGTCTTAGTTATTTTCTTCTTACTTTACTTTTAGTTCTCAGTTTGTGCATATTATTAGAACTTTACGTCGTTTTACTCTCCTTACATATTGTAGCTCTTGCTACGTTTTGGCTTTGTTTTGTGACAAAAAGGGGAGAGAGTTTGAGAGAGAGAGTTAGAGTTAACAATGAACTTTGAACAATGTTTGTGAATAGCAATGAATATCAAGCTAAGAAAGGTAAGTATGACTTCAACTCAACTTTGGTTTTTCTTCTGTGATTTATTTTACATGCTTCTATACTAACTATTTGACTAACTATTTGGGCATGTAATATGACTAACAAGTTGATGTTGGACTAACATACTTTGACATTTGGTTTTTGACTGCTTAGAAGATATGTTGGTTTTAATTATGATTCTCTTACATATCTGATTTTTTTAAATGTCATGATGAGAAAAACTCTATCTCTGTAGTTGGTTTTGAACGTTTCAATTCTTGAGATATCTAACGATTCTGTTTGTCAAGAATGCTTTCTTTGTGCAGAGATTACAGATGTCTAAGTCTAGAGTCTGTTTTAGGAGTTTATCTCATGTATTTAATTTCTGGATCTCTTTTGTAAATTTTTGTTGTATGGTGATAGCAACAAAAATATCTTTTTGAATTTTCTTTTGTGGATTTGTGTTTTGTCACGAAACCGCCAAAGGGGGAGATTGTTACGGAATTTGAGTTGGCGTATTTCGTGAATGTATTAAGTCTTGAAGATTGAAGATGAAGAAACTTTGGATCGTATACCTCAATCTCAAGAAAGAAGAATTCAAAAGGATCAGGTACGTTTAACTAAAGAATTTTGATGATCCGAATACTTCTTATAGTGTAGAAACACCTGGAAGAGGTTTTATTTGTTTTAACATCAAAAACTGGACATGGGACATGTTCAGGATCCGGATCAGATCTTGCAATCCGGATCCCGAAAGGTGTGTTGTTCATACACTGCTTCAATCCGGATCACAGCTTCTGCAATCCGGATCCCGAACATGGTGTTTTGGTGAAATTGTATGAACAATCCGGATCGGGGACTACGATCCGGATCCCGAACAAGCATTTTTCTGGAAACCGTGTTTTGTGCTTCTGCAATCCGGATCGCCAAATCCAATCCGGATCGCCGACGGGATTTCTTTCCAGAAAAGTTTGTTTTTGATCCGAATATTCTTCCTAGGGTTTCTAACCTATAAATAGCCCTCTTATTCATTTCTAGGGCATGGATTGATCAATTTCTTTTATCGGCAATAAACGAAAAATTAGCCGAAAAGAAAAATCCACATATATAGAGAAGAACGGAAATCATTAGATCTATTCGATGGTTCTTCATCTATATTGATTGATTTGATTCTAGGTTTTCCATACTCACATTTTGAGTAGAATCAAATCAATGAATACTTAGATGGTATTTCCGATCTATCTTTGATCTAAGTATTCGGCGGATCATCACCACCCTAAAAACAACGATTTATCCCAAAATCGGCGCGTGGACTCGCGTGGCCTTGTGGATTCAAGGTGCAACCGCTCTCGTGGATTCGGAGCGAGGTACGTTCGTGGATTCGAAGCGTGCCATTGGGTGAAGACCGTGGATTCGGTTGGACGTCGTGGACTCGACGTTGGACGCTGTGGATTCAGCGTTGGGCGCGGATCGTGGATTCGAGAAGCGTCGTGGAGCGAGCGGAGAAGATCGACTAGGGGCGTATGGTAAAAGGTTGAGTCGTCTGTGAGTACGGTATATCACCTTGTACGTGTGTTAACTCTAGTGGATTTCGCCGTGTTATCGGTCCCGTGGTTTTTTACTCCGGTTTGGAGTTTTTCCACGTAAAAATCTTGCGTGTTATTTTATTTTTCCGCATTGGGTTTATTTGCGCAATGATTTTTGAGTGTTTATTGTTTACACCTATTCACCCCCCTCTAGGTATTTTTTTCCCCTATTTAGATCCTTATTAACCTAAACCCAACAAAAAGTACACCATTGCGGGGGCCTATTCCGCCGGTGTACGTGCAGCATTCAAAAAGGGATGCCGGAATCGGCGTGGATTGATTATTACAAAATGCAAAGGATTAAAATATCAGCACCTCTCATCTACTTTATTAACCGGTTAGCAATAAACACTTTAGTGATATGTTGCACTCAATGCACTTACAGCACTTGATGCAAAAGAACCCACCTGGTCGCGGGAGAAACGGGATACTACGAGTCTCGGACACCTTCCCGCTGCGCACCTGGACCTATGAAAAATTTTCAGAATAAAGGTCAATAACTTACAAGTTTACCGGAAAAACGACCCCAATCACCTCCGCGCCGTGACCCCAAAAACGGCGACGAAAATCGCACCTGCCGACCCCCGCGCGGAGACCGCCCGTGCCGTGCCCGTACGGGTGCGGGCTGCACGGCGCCTGCGCGGGGTCGGTCGCGGCGCCCGCGCGGCGCTCGCGCGGCATCGGGCCGCACGGTGCCCGCGCGGTTGCCCGCGCGGTGCCCGCGCAGGGACGGGCCGTGCAGCGCCCGCGCGGGGACGGGCCGTGCGGGGCCGGGCCGCGGGGCGCCGGGCCGCGCGGCGCCGGGCCGCGCGTCGCCCGCGCGGTCGCCCGCGCGGCGCCCGCGCGGTGCCAGCGCGCGCCGGGCCGCGCGGTGCCCGCGCGATTGCCCGCGCGACGCCCATCCTTGTGGTGCCCGCCCGCACGGCGCCCTAGCGTCACCGCGCGTTCCTTTGTCCGCGCGGTGCCCTAGCGGCACCATGCGTCGCCCGCCGCGCGCACCGTGCCCTATCTCGCACGGTGACGGCGGCGGGCGGAGGAATCAAGAGCGGGAAAAACACCAACTAAACCCAAGGAAAAATCGGAAGAACGCTATGAAGTAAAAACTCACCGGATTAATCGACGGGGCACGACCGATCACGTTCTTGGTTCCGGTATGCGCTTCGGGGTGATCGGATCCGCCGTCTTTTCCCTTTTCCGTCTTCCGGTTAGGGTTTCCGCCTTTCTTTTTCTCTTTCTTTTCTTTCCTTTCTTTCCGCTTGTACGGCTAGGGTTTCGTATTCTCTCTTTTCTTTTCTTAACGAGGGGGAAGGAAAAATACTTATATTATCTATTTATCTTAATTATTTATTTTCCTTAATTTTCTATTATTTCCCAAATCATACGTAGAGAAAAATCTCTTTTTCCGTCACCGGATGATTAATTAGTTAATTTAATTAATTAATTATCCACACGGGATAATCCCCATTATCCCGAACGGGTGCAAGATATTTTGCACGGATTCCGATGCATGACTAATCACCGCATCACTAAAAATCCCGTTCCGGGAGTTCCCGACATCGGATTTCCGATCCGATCGCACCGTCGGTCATTATTTTTCACGCTCTTTCGCAGAAAAATACAAGCGCCACACTCACCGACCGACAACCCAAAGGTAATATTTCCGGAGTACTAAGAGGACACTAAAATAGAAGGAGGGTTAAATATTATAAAATACTGTGTCATTACACCTGAGTTGTGGGTCGATCCCGGCTGTGGAGTATCTCCAGCCAGTGTGTTTTGTGCTATGAGTTGAGGGAGTTTGCTAGTGTCTTGAGTTTCGAGAGAGCTGATCAGCCGAGTCGTCGAGAGTGCTCCTACCGTTGTGCGAGATGTTTGAGGATCCTGAGTCTTTCCGTTCTGAGAGTGAGCGTGGATTTTGGACTATAGCCTACAGTGCCACTTTGAGCTCGACAGAGTGCGCAGATACTTTTGTCCTCGTTGGGGTCGCTCCCCTCGAGTGCCACGTCCGTCGTGGGTCTGCACTTTGGTATCGCGACTTGTCAACGCCGTCCATCTGACTGGGCCAGTTTTGGCAGTCACGGATGCAGTCCCTCTGGCTGGGCCAGTTTTGGCAGTCACTGACTCCTCCGTGGATGTAACGGCAGTAGGTAGGCACAGGTTTGACTGGACCCGAGGAGGCAGTCAGGTAGATTGGGTGATCTGAGTTGAGGGATACTAGATGCACCATATTTTCATCTGTTCCACTTTTTGAGCATCTAGATAGGGGCATAGTAGCTGTAGAGTTATTCTTTTCCAGCTCTTTCCTTCAGTATTTCATTTGTTCCATCATGCCTCTAGTAGACTTAGTGGGCAGACCGTCGGGCTTGTTGGCGGCACCCACTGAGAACTACTGTGGGATGTAGTTCTCACACCCGTCATGGTGTCTTCTTCCCCAGGGACTTCTACTCCTGTTCCTGCTGCTCCAGCTGCTGCTTCTAGCTCAGATCGAGGTAAGGGAATCGCGAGCTAGATCCGTACCAGTCGTCGTCCAAAGAGTAGACCTACCTTTTTTATATTTTGAGAGTTTCTTGTTGAGAGAATTTTGTAGTGAGGTATAGAGTTGTACTTTTCTTTTATTACTGAGAGACTATTATTTTTTGGTGAGGACTTGGAGTTGTATTTATTTTATTTCAGCTTTTACTCTTCAGCTCTGATATCTGTTTAGTATAGTATCTTTCTTTTGCAGGTTTGACGCTTCGTCTACGGGGTTCACCGTATGGGCGGTGGATCTGTTGGCGAGCCCGGGTCGCAGTTTCGACCCCGGGGCGTGACAGATTAGAGTGGTATCAGAGCCTAGGTTGTAGGTCATTGTGGACTTAGAAATCCTAGGCTTGTGGTTGGACATTAGGATGACTACGTAAGAGTCGTGACTTTTAGCGAGAGTCCTGATTGAGTTTTATACCTCTCCCAAGGGATGGGATGAGTGATTGGCATGTTTATTCTCCTAAGCGATTATGTTGGCTGCAAACAACATAATACTGTGGAATGGGTGACATGCCTTAGACTTTCGCTGGATTGGATCGAGTGTTGTTTGGTGCTGTCCTGATGTTTGCATGTGGATTGCAGGTGGGCACGATGCCTCCCCGATGCAGGATGTGGACGCGTTCTCAGCATTTCTCCTCCCATGAACCTGAGCAGGAGGAGTCAGCACAGGGTCAGTAGAGTGAGGTATAGGAGCTTCGGGCTCAGATGGCTCAGTTGTCAGAGGCTGTTCGGCGCCAGGAGGAGATTTCACGGCGCCAGGAGGAGGCTTCACGGCGCCAGGAGGAGGCCATGGATTGGATGATGCGTATGATGGAGCAGAGGGCGCAGTCAGTTGTAGCACCCCCTGAGAGTTTCCCCGCACCTTCTTCGCCAGCTATGGCACCCCCAGTTGTACCAGCAGCACAGGCAGACCCTACTGCACCGGTTACCAGTGGTCAGCCGTCTGGGACAGCAGGACCGTTGACCCACGCAGAGCAGCGAGAGGTGGCTGATTTGTTGATGAGATTCCGTCAGTCTGATCCACATTATTTTTCGGGGCAGAGTTTGGAGCGCGGAGAGGAGTTGATGGCCGAGGTGGCTCCAGCTCTCGCAGGGATTTCGGAGGCAAAGCGGCCAGTACAGGATGTTGAGGGACAGACGAGTCGACAGGGACCTCCGAGACCTCTACGATCTCATCCTCAGGGTCATGGGTTTCGGAGGCGCTAGAGGTCAGGTGCGCCCCGGCAGTAGCCATGGTATCAGCAGCACCAGCAACGACTGCAGTCTCAGCAGCAGTACCCCCGACAGCAGCAGTTTCGGCAACAGAGACGGGGGCGGTGTGTCATCTGTGGCGGGCCCCATCCACCGTCGCAGTGTGACCAGAGACAGGGACGGTGTTTCCTTTGTGGAGAGTTGGGACATTTTCAAGCAGCTTGTCCCCGAGCCATTCTGTCAGTGCGACCCTTTGCTACAGCACCCCCCTTGGCTGTTCAGGAAGCGGAAGCCCGTCCGGTACACCGTCAGACAGAGTAGGGTACGACGTCGGGACAGACGGGACGACGATCTTCAGCACCCAGTGGACGGGTTTACGCAGCCCTGGTGGAGGGCACCCCGGCAGCAGATCATATCGCCGCAGGTATGACTTTATTTTCTGTCAGCTGAGTTGAGCTTTTTTGGATATCGCTGCATCCTTCTGCATATGTTAGTAGGGCTTTTGCATCTCGGCATGGATAAAGGTTAGGAAATTTTACTTCATGCATTAGCTATTGGATTTTTCATAGTATCATACGAGCAGAGAAGGATTTTGGGGCATAATCAAGACAGTTGAGATTTGGAAAGTACACCGGCAGGTGTGACGGTTCAGTTGCAGCTCCACGACTCAGACTGAGCACACGGGATGGATCTATTGGTGCGGTATCGTGCAACGACTGATTGTGGAATGAGAACAGTGACCTTCCCGCGAGTTGGACAACAGAAGATCATTTTCTCAGGTCACCAAGGTATCCTTCCTGCAGCAGTGGCTTCAACGGTTTTGGGTTAGGTGCTACCTGTTGAGCGTAGGTGACGCCTAGGACTAGAGGTTGTGTCTTTAGGGGTCTCGGATAGGGCTGTGTCTCTAGGGGTCACGGATAGATCATAGCTTCCGTTTTAGTAGCCACAGCAGGAACGGCATCAACACTCCTATCCCCTTTTCTCGCCATTATGCTGAAATTTACGAACAGGACGAAAGCTTCGAAAGGCTACTCCAGAAATGGAGACGGTGCCCGAACCTGTTCTTGTTTGATTGGGGCGAAGGCACTGGTCTTTTTGAAATTTTTGGACTTTTCGTGAATTTTAGTGGTTTTCTAAATAAAGAGTTGGGGTTAATGACTTTCCTAGTGGTGGGGCCCTTACCTTTCTTGTTGATTGTGTTGGCGTACTTCGTGTAGTTTGGATAAGTAGAGTTGGCTGTTCTTCCTTGTCCCTAGTTTTTAGAATTTCTGATGTTTTTTCAGCTTTTGATTCGCTAAGTGGGGAGTGAGTAGCGACTGGGGAGTTGGGGACTGTGTTGATGGATGCTTATCTTTGGCTTGGAGACTCCCTTTTGAGCCGTGTTAGCTTCAAGGACGAAACTTTCTTTTAGTGGGGGAGGATGTGAGGACCCGAATCCCCACTTAAGGATTTATTGATGGATTTGTGGCTTCTGGGAGTGTTTGTGCGGGTGTCAAGCCCAAAAAATGAATTTTTGATGTAAAATAGGAGCAAGTTTGCTTAACCGAAGGCCTTTGGAAAATTTTAGAAGTGGAATTGGGCCAAACGGACATCGAATTTGGATTCAGCGCGCGAAAACGATGAAGATGGATTATTTACTTGTATTTTTCGGACCCCGGAGGAGAAAACACGAATTTCGAGGTGTTTGGGCATTGTTCCGGCGGCCGGAGAGGCGCCGGTGGCGGTGGCTGGCGGCGGAGCGCGGCGGCGGGTGGTGGCACAGCCGCTCGGTCCACCGTGGAGGCGTGCACCTAGGCGCGGGACGCGTGGCGGCTCCCGGTTGGCCGGCGCAGTAGGCGCGGTCCACGGAAAAAGGCGCGGGTGTATGATGGACCGAAGGGTGGACACGTGGCGGCTCGTGACTGGCTGGCTTTGTGCGCGCGGTCCACGCAGCGTTGGGGGCAGGTGGCCGTACGGCGGGCTATCGGGGGCGACGTGGGGGCGCCACGTGGCGCCCCGCGGTTGGCCGAGCGCAGCCGCCCCACGACGAGCTGTCGGGCCATGCGGCGCTCCGCGATTCGCGGGCGAGCGTGCGCCGGCCGTGGGGAAAGCCGCGGGGACGCGTGGCGGCTCCGGAGCAAGCCGAGGTGTTCAGTGACTTTGGACCATCGGGACTGTGGTTTAGTGAAGGTTGTTGCTCCTGGTATTTTCAGCTGTGGAATCTTGGACAGTTAGCGTTCTCAGGTGGGTGGCCCTGTCTCCAAGATTGATGGACTGTACATTAAATCTGCTATAGTAGGACTATGCATGATAGTGAATTTCTTGTGTAGCATGCTAGAATATAGGAATTTCTATTCCTTGTACTATTTGATGATCTGGTGATTTCCTTGCTTTCTACCATCTGTTAAATTATTATTATCTTGGAATTTGATCTTGTACCCCCATCGTATGCTGCATGTGTAACCAGACAAGAAGAAAACTCCAACTTGGGCTAGATTTATTCTGCTTTAGACATCCACACTTCTTATTCTTTTCCGGACTTAGTGCTTTACTCGCCCGGGTAGTGGGCCGAGTGGTCGGGATTCCTTTTAGTGTGGGATGCATGTTACACTCGTGCTTGGGAGCAGAGTGGAGTCTAGTAGATGTAGTTGATCGTTTATCTGTGGTGGGAGCCGTTTGGGTAGACGGCGGTCCCGGGATGTTTTATTTTCTTATTTTATTATCGCGGCTGTGTTAGTGGCAGCTGTATACCAGTGTCAGCAGGACTTAGAATCCAGAACCTTTTTGGACACACATATAATTTTAGTCAACCAATATTTTCTTCCAAGTATCGTAGGGTCGCCTGAGTCTTTTCTTGTTTGATTGGACGAAGGTATTAGCTCTTCGAGGTTTGGATATAAAACTTATTTAAAGAACTAAAAATCATTAAATATGGATTTTTTCCTGATCAAATGGCTTTCAGTAAGAAATGTCACCTTTTTCCTATAAATTTAACCACTCAAGATGATTCGAGTGGTCTGGGTTCTAAGGGCTGCCTTTTTCTTTGGGACGAGAACAACGAGAGGCTATGCCTAGAGCCTGTTTTTGTTTCATTTGGGTTGTAGGTTCTAGTCTTTCGGGGTTTCCGGACCGTTTATTGTGTCAGTTGTGGAGTTTATTCTGTCAGTGAGTCTGCAGGTTGGGTTGATGTTATGTTGTTGGGAACCGTTGGAGTTGACGGTGGTCCCGGGTCGTTGAGTGTTGTCCGACCAGTTTTGTTAGCCCTGAGTTGTGGGTCGATCCCGGCTGTGGAGTATCTCCAGCCAGTGTGTTTTGTGCTGTGAGTTGAGGGAGTTTGCTAGTGTCTTGAGTTTCGAGAGAGCTGACCAGCTGAGTCGTCGAGAGTGCTCCGACCGTTGTGCGAGATGTTTGAGGATCCTGAGTCTTTTCGTTCTGATAGTGAGCGTGGATTTTGGACTATAGCCTGCAGTGCCACTTTGATCTCGACAGAGTGCGCGGATACCTTTGTCCTCGTTGGGGTCGCTCCCCTCGAGTGCAACGTTCGGGGTGGGTCTACACTTTCGTATCGCGACTTGTCGACGCCGTCCATCTGACTGGGCCAGTTTTGGCAGTCACGGATGCAGTCCCTCTGGCTGGGCCAGTTTTGGCAATCACTGACACCCTACATAAGTCCGGTCCTCCGTGGATGTAACGGCAGTAGGTAGGCGCAGGTTTGACTGGACCCGAGGAGGCAGTTAGGTAGATTGGGTGATCTGAGTTGAGGGATAGTAGATGCACCATGTTTTCATCTGTTCCACTTTTTGAGCATCTAGATAGGGGCATAGTAGCTGTAGAGTTATTCTTTTTCAGCTCTTTCCTTCAGTATTTCATTTGTTCCATCATGCCTCTAGTAGACTTAGTGGGCAGACCGTCGGGCTTGTTAGCGACACCTACTGAGAACTACTGTGGGATGTAGTTCTCACACCCGTCGTGGTATCTTTTTCCCCAGGGACTTCTACTCCTGTTCCTGTTGTTCCAGCTGCTGCTTCTTCAGATCGAGGTAAGGGAGTCGCAAGCTAGATCCCTACCAGTCGTCGTCCAGAGTGTGAGGACCCGGATCCCCACGACAGGGTTTACTGTTGGCTTGGAGGCTTTTGGGTGTGTGGGTGTGCGTGTCGGGCTCCAGATTTGAGTTTCTGGTGAAATTGGGGCTTGTTTCTTCTCTGGGAGTCCATTTTGGGGTGTATGAGGTGTTTGCGCGCTTATTGGAGCCAAGAATGGGACCCGGAACAGAAATTGGATCAAGTTTACTTTTCCGGGAAATTTTGGAAAATTTTAGAAGCGGAATTTGGCCGAACGGACCTCGGATTTGGATTCAGCGCGCGAAAACGAGCGAAATGGACTATTTACTTGAATTTTTCGGAGCCCGGACGCGAAAACACGGAAATCGAGGCTTGGGGTACTGTTCCGGCGGCCGGAGAGGCGCCGGCGGCCGCCGGCGGGCGGCGGAGCGCGGCGGAGCAGCCTCGGGCAGGCGGCGGAGCGGCGCGGGCAGGCGGCGAGCGGCGCGGGCAGGCGCGCGGGCGCGCGGGCAGGCGCGCGGTCCACCGCGGGGTCGTGCACCGTACGGATGGGACGCGTGGCGCTTTCCTGTTGGTCGGTTCAGCGTGCGCGGTCCACGGAATCTTGGCTCTGGTGCACGGTGAACCGAGGGACACGTGGCATTGCGTGGTTGGCTGGTTCTGGTGCACCCGGTCCACGTGGCGGCGGCGGCTGAGGCGGTGCCTCGGGACGCGTGCCCGACCCGGGTCCGGCGCCGGCGCGGCCCGCGCACGTCGCGCGACGTGCGCGTTGACCAGGGACGGCGTGGGGGCGCCACGTGGCGCCCCGTGGTTGGTCCGGTGCAGGGGTGCACGTCGCCCGGTCGGGACACGTGGCACCCCGTGATTCGTCGGGGTCGTGCGCCGGGTGCAGGAGACGGTACGGCAGGACACGTGGCGGCCTGAGAGAGATTCGGGCGCGCACAGTAACGGGCCGGCCCGTTACTGTAGCAGCCCGAAAACTTTCGGGCGCCCGAAAGTTGGGCCCGAAAGTGACTAAAGGGGCTTTTTGGGCTGTTTTCTTTGGGGCCTATAAATAGGTCTCCTTGGGCCGAGTTTTGGAGCCTTTTCCGAGGGGATTTAGCAATTGCTCTCTTCACAAGATTTCTTCCTCTTCCTCTTGGGAATCTCCTGGTGAAGTTTCAGAAAATCTGGAGGTCGCGACGACTGTGTTTTCTACCTCGAAGTGCGGAGCGACGGTTTTCTGTTGGAGGCCCGTTATCGTCGCATTTCGGTCAAAAATTTCCACAGAGCTACCCCGACATCCGATTTCAGCGATTTTTGCGGCGTTGGATTCACGAGAGGTAAATCTTCGACTTTCGTGTTGAGTGTTTTGCCTGGATTTGGAATTTTGGCACGGATTTCGAGGCATTTCTGAGCCGCTGTTTTGTTGTGAGATTTCTGGACAGCACTCACTTCGCGGATTTTTATCTCCTCATCCGGACATCGGAATTCGACGATTCAAGAGCCTATCGACATCTACACTTCGCGAGGATCGTCGTGATATTTTTATTGGGATTTTAGAAAATTTATTTTCAGGTGAGAATTTCGTGTGAACAGGAACTATGCTTGCAGATTTTGGAATAGTGATTTTATGTGTGATTTGGTGTAATTGTGAGTTGTGGTTGTACCCAGGACATTGTAAGCACCACTATGGTGCTCTTTGCTTAGTGGACTCGGAGTTTTATCAGTTTCTGGACTGTTTATCTGTACCGTCCCGGACAGTTAGCGCGATCAGGTGGGTGATCCTGCTTTCAAATTCTATGGACTGCACTCTAATTCTACTAGTAGATCAGCATGCATGTTAGTATTTGAGCCAGATAAAATGTGTGAACTGTATGTTGGAAACCACTACAGCTAATTGCTAAAATGTCGATCTCTTGATAAACTTTGCGACTTGGGAACTTGACTTAGCATAATTGCCTGTTATTTAATTATCATGCACCACTAAACTACAGTAACTTAAACATACATCAGACTTATTTATCACTTTAGCTTTCCACAGTGGTAGTATTCTTGTCACTTGGTCATAGTGATTTTTCCCCGAGTCGTGGGCCGGGAGGTTTATTAGCTGGGGACTTCATTTGCACTCGCGTCTGGGGACCGAGTGGCGTCTGTAGCAGTCTGTAGATCAGCTTGCATTGAGATAGTGATAGTGATAGTGGTAGTGACAGTGGATCTGGGATCTTTGGGACTTGGTCATAGTGACAGTGTGGATGTTTAGCCAGTGAGTGAGATAGTGATTGGATCATAGCCTGCATGTGCCACCTTTGTGCTAGACAGTGATGCGCAGTTATTTGACTCGAGCGGGTCGCTCCCCTCGAGTGCCACTCCGGAGTAGGCGAGACCGGGTTGTAGTACCGGCTTGAGATTGAGCTAGATACCGGGTTGGAGTACCGGACATACCTACAGCAGTAGGTAGGCGCAGGTTGACTGGACCGTTTGGCAGTCAGTTTGGATTGGGTGACTTGAGTTGAGTCAGTAGAGACATTTTGGTCTTCGATCCTTTTCCTTGAGCATAGTAGATAGGGCATGGTAGCAGTAGATGTTTTATCTTCCTGCTTTCTATTCTGCATTTTTCTTTTGTTACTTTTCGCCCCTAGTAGACTTAGTGGGCAGGCCGTCGGGCTTGTTGGCGGCACCCACTGAGAACTACTGTGGGAGGTAGTTCTCACACCCGTCGTGGTGTCTTTTCCCCAGGAACTCCAGCTCCAGTTCCTGCGGTGCCCGTTGCTGATCCAGCTCCTTCAGACCGAGGTAAGGGAGCGCGAGATAGATCCCTTCCCCTTCAGCTTCAGTGTGTTTAGAGGTACCCCTATATTTTGGTTGTGTCATGTTTGAGAGATCTTGTAGTGAGGGATCGAGTTGTACTCTTCTGTTTTCTTTGAGAGACTCCTGTATTTTGGGTGAGGACTTTATGTATATACTTGTGGGAATTTTTATTTCTTGTATCTGTTAGTTTTATGTTTACAGCTCTGATATCTGTTAGTTAGACACTACTTGCAGGTTGGACGCTACGTCCCTACGGGGCTTCCTGTAGGGCGGCGGATCTGTTGGCGAGCCCGGGGTACAGTTCTGACCCCGGGGCGTGACAGATTAGAGTGGTATCAGAGCTTAGGGTATAGGTTTTGAGGACTTAGGAACCCTAGGCTTATGGTTAAACCCTAGGATGACCCACGTGAGAGCCGAGACTTTTAGCGAAAGTCTTGATTGGGTATCTAACTCTCCCGAGTGGATAGGGATGAGTGATAGACATGCCTTCCTTCTGTGGCGACTATGTTGGCTGCAGACAACATAGTGCTTCGGGAAGGGGGACATGCCTTTAGACTTCGCTGGATTGGGTCGAGTGTTGTTTGGTATTGTCTTGATGTTTGCTTGTGGATTGCAGGTAGGCACGATGCCTCCCCGACGCAGGATGCGGACGCGTTCTCAGCTTTCCTCCTCCCACGAGCCTGAGCAGGATGAGTGCAGCACAGGGTCAGCAGGGTGAGAGGCAAGAGCTTAGGGCTCAGTTGGTGCAGTTGTCAG